>JAHREE010000245.1:5778149-5940851 GCA_033628505.1 Tringa tobata | reverse complement strand
CAAACCAAAACAACCAAAACAACAAAACCAAAAGCCAGCCAAACAACTGCAGGGCTGTATTTTCATGCAGCTTTATGGAGCAGAATTTCAGGAGATTATAAGTGAGGTCTTGAACCCTTCTTCTGTTTACCATTTAAAATATAGTGAATAGTTTAAGGAGTGGAAGCTAAAAGGTTGTTTAATTAAATATTTTCTGCTGGACCTTTGCAGAAATGAGAGGAAGTGCAGGAAACAGAGCACAAAGTGCAGCAGGAGGAAAGACTTGCAATTAAGGCATTTATCTACTGATATGGTATCCCATTTCATGCTACGCAACACATTCAAGCCAAACTTTTAACAATAGCCCATGAATTAAAGAAAGAATTATTTTTTCTTTTTCTTCTGTCCCATTTTCTAAACATTCAGCTGGGATAAAGCATCCGAGGTCTGCTTTTTTGGAAGTTCTGTGGATTCACTTGTCACAAGTTAAGTTGACATCAACTGTTCCTTTTGCATGAGAAAAATGTGATATAGTGCTGTGTCTTCTGGAAATGCCAGGTGTTTGGTGCCTTAGAATGGGCACTCGGGGCTAATGGAGATTTCGACCTTTACACCCCTGTGCCGCTGCTGCCGCGGTGCGTTTCCTTACCCGCCACGGAGCGCTGCCTGGAATGGTGGGAGGAAAGGAAAGGAGCAGTCATCTCTCTCCCCGGAAAGTGTTTGAATAGTGTGCAGCACGGGGCCACGCATTAAACGACTTTACATCTCCATAACGCTCTGCTTCATCTTCTGTGAGAGGTGCGTTGGGCTTTAACTGGATGAATGCTACCGCTGCGAGCGCAGAGCGAGTGCTAATTCCTGAGGGGGCCATTGGTAGCCGCTTTAGAGCTGTAGTAAATAATGACTAAGTCCATGAATTACACAGAGACTTAATTCACTGAGCCTTGTGTTCTCTGTGTGCCCTGCCTTGCATTGTAGCCGGTCTACTACACACTCTTCTAGTCTGCAGTTTCAAATGTTTAGGCGGTCTTTGAAGAAGAGCATGAAGAATCTCACAAGTGTTCTGCCCTGTTTTCTGCACCCCAAAGTGTGGAGAACTGCCCAGAATTTAACTGAACTTTTCCAACATCCTTTGCTTTTTCAGCCTGGGACAAAATCTCATGGGAGTTGCTTGGCAGCAGAGCCAAGATTGATTTTTTTTCGTCCTATTTCACCACTTCCAATTCTAACCTGAAGCAGGAAACATGTTGGTGCATGAAAATTTGAGGACGCTTTCCAAACGCATTCTCACTAGCAAAAAGGTGCAGACTGTGCTCAGATTAGATTCCAAACACTCTGCTGGTTTGTCTTAGTGAGAGATTTGTCTCTTCTGCTAGCGTGATAAATCCCAACAAAGGACAACAGTCTCCAAAAGCAGGGTACAGCTACATAAGGAATGGGAATCACCTTACCTAACTTTATCAGCTAATTATCTTCTCCGGGCAGGTTGTCTATATATTCCTTCTGCAGCCAAAGGAGAGAGGGGAGCATTTGTAAAGGCTGATTCATCCCATCCTGGGTGTCTAATGCAGGTGAGCAAATTGCCCGCTGGATGTGCCTGCCGCTCTCTTTCCCCCACTGCAGAGACTCTAGAGGGAACCCAGGTAACCAGTTTAGACTAGACAATTGTTAGATGAATAAAGATAAGCGAGATGACTCCTATCCTCAGGTGTGCATCCGTGTGAGAGAAAGTATAGGTGATGGGAGAGATAAGACATAGGCATAGTCTAAAAACAGCGTGAGGGTTATCTCACCCGCCTCCCTCTGCGTGTCTTGTGTCTGCATGTGGGTTTGCTCATGTGGTTTTCCTTTACTCCAGGATAACCACAAAAAGGGCATTCAGAGCAGACGATATTTCTGATCAGCAACAGGAGAAACTGCCAGCAGCTGGATGCTGCTAAACGTCCACCTAGAGGATCACCACCACCTTGGAAATCTCAGGAGCAGCACTTCAAAGCACAGGCTCTCATCTTGGTGCATGGGGCCTTAGAGGTTCAAAGGGTGTGGAAGTGAAATATCTCCCATCGTTCCTGTGATTTGCATGTGAAATTGATTTTATTGGATTTATTTGATTAAGAGGCACAAGTGTTTCCCCAAGGAGTATAAATAATCATGTTACTAGAAGCAGGGTAGATGTGATGATCCATAAAGCCAGGAAGTGGTGGCTGAATGTTAGCAAATTTTACATAACTGCAGTTATTTTACAAAGTTTTGATTTCTCATATCAGTTCATGGTAAAGAAAGACAAAACACCTTGAGATTTTAAATTGGGTGAAATTTTAGTGGATGCCAAACCCCATCATTTTCAGTACATTCCTGGCCTTGAAATCTATTAATATTTTGTGCTTGAAACCTAGAGACATTGCTTCCTCTGACTGATTAATAATTTTCTTTGAAATGTTAACATTTATTATTTATCACTGCTCCCCATTTAAAAAACACTTTTTCTCCTTCAGTTATGACAGAGCAAAGCTTAAAACTGCTACAGTGAGGCCTGTCATCTTCAGCAGCTTCAATTGCTCAGTGGTGGCATGTATGTACACATGCAACGAAGTGCATATACACAGACAAAATGAAGCAGTATGACCTGCTAATTCACTGTGTGGCCTGAGTAACCTGCAAGGTACTGTGTGGGGCTGTCACACTACCTGGAGAAAACCAGGTGGTCCCCAGTGTGTTACCTCTTCCCGTGCATACCCCTTCTGTGATGCCCATCTTGAACATGCTGTTAGCTTAAAGGTCTTGAAAATCAATTTATTTATTTTTCCCCTTCTCATTTTATAGGGCTGGTAATGGGAACTTCAAATGCCCACTTGTTAGGGGTTCTCATAATGTCCCAGTGGCTCCATCTTTCTTTAAAGCCCATAAGCTCTCCTGGGGTTGCAAGAAGAGGCCAGTCTCAGAGGTCAGTTTCAAGCAAACCTTGCTTCCAAGGACAGTAAAAAAGTAGTGCATCATCCCTAAAAAAAAAGGAATTATTCTCACTTAAATTTGGTGGGCAAAAGTTAGGCCAGCATCCCAGCCTGTCAGCCAGACCCTTTTGTGGTCTGTGGAGAGGGGCACGCTCTTCCAGAGACTGATTTAGTAAGACAAGTCCTGTGCATGCAGTTTCTTTGTCAAAAAAAAAATGTATTCCAATTCTTGAGATAGAAGTAATTTTTTTTAATCATAGCTGTCTACCAGTTCTAGGTGTAGGATGATAAATTGATGACAACCACTATGAAATGAATTAATCAGCCCAGTGTTAGCACGCTCTTATGTATACGACTTTGCTCTAAGGAGAAGCCAAACTTTCCAAACTTTCAGTGCTATACGAGCTACACAAGCTCTTCAATCAGATTTGCAGAACTAAACCACAGGTAATTGGAATCCCAATTATCTCATTGTGTAATATTCAACATGAATTGTTCTTTTTTTCTTATGTTTAGATTACCAGCTTGTGGGGAAAAGGACTATTGTCTGCTAAGTCCAAAATGAAGGATAATACAGCAGGAAAAGTAGAAAATTCTACAATAAAAAGTTTATAGAGTAATTTAATTGGAAGGCTTTTGGTTTGGAGAGGTGTCATTATTTGCATCTCTGTTTCTATTCACATAAAACCACAAAAACTCAAGGAAAGATTCTTATTAGCCAGAATGGAGGCTTCTCCTGTAGGAATCGGTTTTAATCTGCGTGGTTGTTACACACGCAGTCTTTAATTGGTGTATATAATTCCAGTTGCTGTGGTAACAGTAACTTAGAATTTCCAGACTTCTGTGCGTTTAAAATCTCAACCTGAAAATCAAAGTCCTCTTTAGAAAAATATCCAAAAACAAAAGAAAACAAACAGAAGTGTTGAGCAGAGAAATGTCACAAGTATTGGGCTTTTTACTTGACTCTCCCAGAGCAAAATTAAACAGTGTAACTTCATGAACTTCAAAGAGTTTGCTTTGGGTATGAATGTCCCAAATAGAAAGCAAACTTCATAACAGGGAGTATGGGAGTCTCGCGCTTATTCACAATGCTAAACTTGATGGGTTTGCTGATTCCAGTGTCATTTGCCTTGGAGAGTCTTGACCTTCACCCAGGAAGATGAAAATAATTCTTCCCTCATACCAGCTGAAGGCAATCACGGCAGCTCAGGGCTCAGGCCATGCCATGTCCTGCGTCCTGGGCTGGAAATCACTAACCATGGTCTGCACACATTTTGGAGGTATTTCTGATTAATTTATGGTCTGAATTAGAAATATTCACAGCATTTTACTTCGTTATACTCCTTCAAAATCTTCCTTCTCATTCTGTTTCTGTGCCACCCAACTTTTTTGAAGAGCAGACAGCTGGTCTGCTGGAAATGCTTCTGAGGAACAGGGTCTGTGCCACCACTTCTTCATACTCCTGTGGCTATCTGCCTAAAGCCATGCACTCCCTCTCATTTTATACCTCATTCTAAGTGTTTGAGGGTCTTTGCCATGTCAGTCACTAAGTGTAATAAACTGCTGGACCCTGGCTAGAATTCTGAGCCAATATGGATGTAAATAATAAATATCTTTTATCTACACAGAAAGCCACTAATCTTATGGTGGTCTTTGCTCCCCTTCAGGTCCAGGATTATCTCATCCATCACACTCTTAGCTACCCCCATGTTTAAAACCAAAACCAACAGAAAACCAGCCACCAGCAATCTGATAAAGAGAATGACACAACCCTCACCGAGCCACTAGAAAACAAGCCCATAGCTTTTGCTGAGTTTCATCTATACTTAACATTTTTGCCATGACTAATCCATTCTTTCGCTCTAAATTTGCCATGGCAAAATGACACGCCTGGATCTTTATATTGAACACCAAACATAGCTAAACCCTTCACACACGCTATCAGGGAGCTGCTTGATTTCAGCACCAGAAAGGTCATGCCAGAATGGTCAGAATACAGAACAGCCTGGGATAGAAGGAAGTGACATATTGTTATGCAGAAACCACCTTTTTCACTTGTTGTGTATGAAATTACAGTGTCTATGTGCATCAGTCTCTAAAATAAGAACAAACCATATGGAGAGATTTTAACCTCTCTCGCATAACAAAATTGCATTACACCATAGTAATTTACACCTTCTTTAAATCTTGCAGTTATTGCAGTTACGTGCCCAAACTCTCTGCAGTGGTTTTTTCCTCTTGCTTAGCTGGTTTTGTCAGTCTCATGCACAATTCTTTAAGAATAATTCCACTTCGAACTGCTTAAACTTAAACTAGCAAACAACAGGAGGAAGATAACGTTTAACCTCTTACACACCCATGACAGAAAGTCATCTACAACGAATAAATGTGGTTACTTGTCCTTCCATCTGTTCTATTTTTCCAGAAAAATGAAAACCATGATCCTGGACACTTCTGTGATTGCTTGATTTGACATATGTTCCCAGTTTCTGTGAGAGAAGGCAAAGTACAAATGAAGTTGATTAGATCCTCTCCTTTGCCAAGTCCATTTGTGCTGAGACTATGGAGCAAAGAAGCTCTACTCCTAATACGTAGCAAAATATCCAAGCCAGACTTTTGCACTGTGTAAAAGTCTGGACCTTTTTTATGACCTTTCTCTTGATTAAGCTTCTGTGATGATAACGAGAAAATAAATCACCTGTGGTAATTATGAAGTACGAGCTAAACCTGCCTAGCTCGTACAGCATTGCAGAACACAGGCACAGCCTCATGTTTCCTCTCCCTTGGAGATACTGTCAGTTCCCACCAGGACTGTGTGTCTTGGCTGCAGACCCTTGTGGGAAGTGTTGTGCTCCTCCAGGAGGAGACCACCTCTCCCTACTGGCTATAACTCCTGCTGGGGGCTGCATGCATTTTATATCTTCTGATAGCTTGGAAAATGTATGGCACCTTCAAAATGTGCTCTCACAGATGGTTCATTGGACAAGTCTCCCACTCTGGCTCACGAGCAGAGGAGAAATTTATGTTTCCTACATTTTTCCTATAGCTGCTCAACAGAGGTTAGGACAGAGCCCCAGGCATGTTCTGAAGCTTCACTAATGTTTTCCATATCTGCAGAAACAGGGCCAAGTCTGAGTCCCTTTGCAGTCCGTGGTGAAACTCACTTTGACTATTGGGACAGATACTTGGCCTACGTTCCTTAGTTTGTGTTATTTTATCTGGTAGTCCCCCACGCTGGAGGAATAAACCGCGAAGACTGGATTTATATAATACCCTAAGGAAGAACGGGAAGCAACTCAGAATATGGAGAAAAAGAAGTAAAAAAAAAATAAAAAAATAAAAAAAATAAACCAACCCCCCCGAACACTTTTATCGTGGTGCTGATGACAACCCGCCGAGGAGAGAAGGAGGGTAGCTGTGCTGTACTCGGGGTGCCGGAGGAGGGAATCTCAGCATTGGACTCAGCAGGCAGGGTGGAGCAGCCCGCCCCGGGTCACACGGTGAGCAGGACAAACTTGTAAACTCCTTCCTCCTTCAGAACATACCAAACCAGTGAAAGCATGCGTGGCCTTAAGCTCAGCTGGCCGTGGCAGTGAAATACTTTTCCTCTGATAGCTTGCTTTGCTTTCTTCGCTTTTATTTCCTTTCCTGATGGTAAGTTTCAACTTAATAAAAAAGTGATTATTTTATTTAGGTTGCATAGTATGCAATTTTATCAATCCCCCTTCTCGAGTGGGTAGGAGAACTGATCAGGTCTAACATATCTGGCCTACTTCTGCAAGACATCTAAACTGGGGTGATACTTGTGCATCAGAGCAGCAAAGCCAAGATCATGCTGGTGACTCAGGAAGGAGGTGGGACCCTGAGGCTGCCAGTGTCCATCTCCCAATTAGCAGGCTGTACATCCCCTTTCCTGAAAGCTACAAAACGTGGTTGGTTTATTTGCTATAAGGGCCCCTGTGTTCCTTCAGTTCTTGATTAAAGTAGTGCAAAATTGGGGTATGGGGGGGTCGTGCTTTTTGCTTGCATGGGTTATCTTCTCTTTGGAGCTGTATGAGCTCACCCAGTGCAAATCCCATTCTAAGCTAGCATAAGCCTCAGGATGACTGGTTTCTCCAAAGGCATAATTTTTTGAGCTGGACTAGTGAACTTAGACACTGTCCTGGCTCAGGGAGGGAAGGCTCCTCAGGGCAGGAGGTATCCCCAGCCACCTGGGAAGGTGTCTCAGGATGCTGGTTGTGTGGCCACCGGCCCATAGAGCACTGCCTGACCCTGAGCCACCCTCCCTCTGGCCTCACTGAGTTTCTATCACCATTACTGCCAGAGTGTGAGCACTTCAGTTAGATATACGTGTGCTGTAAAGTATGTGAGGCTTTTTTTTCCCCCTTCTTTAAATGTGCATGTTATTTTGTGTTCCTGTTAGAGAAGGCAGATGGAAAGATTTACGCCTTGCACTTGAAGCTAAATGTGTTGACGTTTATTGCAAACCTTAGAGACTTTAGGTGTCTTGACTGTCTCAGAATAAACTTCAAGGAAGTCCTTGCCCAGGCAAGCCTTGCCTCCTCAGAGGAAGTTCTTCCCCATTAGGAGAGCAGAGCTGTTGTCAGGGGCTGAGAACTCAGGCCAGATTTTCCTTTCTCTCTCAAGTCCGTACAGAGCAAACACCACAAACGAAGTCAATACGGCCAGGTTCGACCCTGCACATCCCATTTAATTGAGCTGCTGTTAATGAAGATTCTCTCTCCTCTCTGCCGATGTGCTGCATCTCAGCAATGTCATCTCCATTGTGGCTGATATTTCTATGAAAGCAGCAGATTTCCTTGCGCCAGGTATCTCTGCTATCAGCTGAAATCAGGCAGGCATATCAGTTGTGGAGATTTTCTTATCTCTTACAGTTGTGATTTTATTTTGCAATATGTGTCTCTCCAAACAAGCAGAGGGATTAATTTTCATATGTGAAAAGATTTACTACCTGCAATATTGTATTGAAGTAGCAATATTTTTTGACCACTCCTGGAGTGAGTGTTTCAGTTCATAATTTTAAAGACTGTGAGAAAGCTAGAAATCATGGCAATAAAATAAAGCTGTTTGTTAGTCAGAGCAGAATATTATTAATGGGAATATATCATGGATAAGGGAATAATTCAGTCACTATACTAACAAAACATGCCTGTGCCAAGGGCAGGACTGAGGTATTAGGGGTTTTTATTTCATGTTGGTTGTGAACCTGTCTACAGCAATGTTGAAACAGGAGTCCATACTGCCTGTGAAGATGGACATGGAAATGGACATGGGAATGGAAATGAATATCCCATTACGCAGCCGTGCTGCAGTCTTGTCAAAACAGGCTAATTTTATAGTGTTAAATAAAGTGGGGCACAGCTTATCTTCTGCCCCTTAGGGCAAACAGCCTGATGTAACTTGTCTGCATGGTTGGCCCTTTGGCCATCATAGACTGGGGTGGCCTCTGAGTACCTTTCCTGGGCATTTGGTTCCCCCCCAGTGTTGCCTGGGCACAGTGTGGGGCAGCAGTGGCTGGCCCAGGCCAAATCCCAGGTCAGAGCAGTGGCAGCACTGGATGGCCACGGGCAGCCTGTGACAACCCCTCACCTGGGCCCTTGGACCTCTTCCCTGTGAGGATATAATTATTTTCAACTTCCCACTGTAGGGGATATTGATTTCTGCATTTGTTTGCTGTTTGCCAACAAGCAAAGCCGCTGAACATGTGCTTCATTTGCACCATCTTTTGCACCATTGGTGCCAAGCTATATGTTGTGTCTCGTCACGCAACACGTAAATTCATATGTAACTTAGATTAATTTATGTACTGGAATTTACTTTCAGCCACAGATCTAAGATGGGTATCTACAAGAGCAGCTTTTCTGAGACAATCTAAGTGTCCTCCTGCAATGTATGGAAAGAGAGAGAGACAGACACAAAGAGTCCTCAGGAATAAGTAAAGTTGGGCTTTTGCTCTAGAATAATGGTCTGAATGAGCTTATCCTTCCCCGTCGACATAACAGAGCATCGGGAGATTAACCCGGTTAGCTGGGGTTAACAACACATGTCCTGGGATGCTGAGCATCCCTCATTGCTGCTTTCTCCAAGATTAGATTCACAGTTAGCATAATTGCTGTTGGTCACATTTTGTGTACTGTATTTCACATTACTGTTATTTTGCACTTACTGGGTCACATTGCCAAAATGAATTAATAAACCACAGTTCACAGCCCATCATCTCATGTGCAGCTCCATCTGAACTGCTCTTCTCCAACACTTGCCTTTAGAATCTTTAGTGTACTTCTCCCTGTGTAAATAAATGGGGTTACTTATATGAAAAAATATCCCACAGAGGGAAGAAAAGGTTCACAGCCAGACTTTTAGTTCATTGTATATGCTTAGAGCTAAGTACATTGCTGAAGAGAGAGAATCTTTTTCTTTTCCTTCAGAATTTCTAATTGTAAAATATTTAATTCTATGCCCTCTGGGCCAGTTATGCATCTAGCACAAATAAAATATTTTTGAGAAATAGTAAATCTGAATATGATAAAAGATCAAAGAGTGATTCTGATAGCAGGAAAAATATTTCAAAAAATGTCTCCCACCCTTTGCACAATACTCTTGTAATGACATGCGATTAGCTGGGTTAGATCTCCTCTGATGAAACCCCAAGTATTTCTTTAAGTGGGAGACACAGTTCATTCAACATGACAGCTCAGCCCATTGGTGAGGGAGAGGATATTGTTCAAGTCAACTGTGTGAAGCTACATCTCTAACTGCAACACTAAAATTTCCCATGGCAGCAGATAACCAGCTTAACAAGACCCGCGTAGCCTTCTCAACCACATCACCTTTGACATTACTGACATAAATGGGTGTCAGCCACTGAAATGTGCCTTTAAGTTTCTCTGAGTATGCATACATGGGATTTCTGTGTGTCTTCTTTTATCCAAACGCTGCTTGCATTATGAGTCTTATGAAATCCTATGGATTCCAAAGTACTGCAGTTAATAGGATTAATAAAGACTGTCACGAAATTGACATTTTTTTACTGGCTCAAAACCAGTTTTATAGATTTCCACTTTATTTTTATGTCTGACACTTTCCACGGCGTGATGGATAATGTTACGGTGACAGTAAATAGAGTCGGCAGTAGAAAGAGTCCTCCTGGAAAACAAGGCTTAAGTGCATGGCTCATCTCTCGGATGCCCCTCCAGAGCTGGCTCCAGGTTGTAATCGTCTTCACACTACAGCCAAAGGGTCAGGTGAACTGTGGGTAGCTGGATTTTGCCTTGCGGGTTTAGCCTACACAGAATCACGACTGTGCAAAAATGGTGCTTATTGCAGTCCTCTGAAGAATTTTCTGATTATGTGGGGCTTTTGACTTCAAGTTTGTTCTGCAAAAGTAATCCGCAACGGTTGCAGATGTTTCATTTGCAGCAACTGCAAACCAAACAAATAAGTCAGTTACAGAGAATACAGAAGTCCTGATGTTGGGCAGTAAAATGATAATATTTCTAATAATACTGATATTGGGCGGTAAAAGAATAATAATAATAAAAACCCAATCATATGGGAGAGGCTGCTCATCTTAACAGTCTGATTTTACAGCAATACGTACTTTGAAATAGCCAGCCAGGTCAAAATATGTTACCTGTATCCAGATGTTTGGGCATCACAGTAATGAGTGCCAGGAAAACACTGAAAATTCATAATAACTTGCAGTGCAAATACAGTGTGGGAAAAAAAAAACAAACCCTCAAGAACCTCTTTTCAGTGATCCCATTCCTTATTACTTGTTGTAGGGCTGCCTGAAGCAGTCTATTTGGAAGACTGTAGCTGCCAGAACTAAGGAGAACGAAGTCTAAAAATTTGCAGAATGGAATAGATAAATTGCAGATATCCTTGTGACAATGCTTATTTGTCCCATATAGAATGATGACTTAACCAAAGTTTCCTGGAATAAATGAGTATACTTCTCTATATTGCAGTTGATTTTGGGTCAGCAGACACGGTGCCACCTAGATGTAATCCCAAGGCTTGTATTAAAACACAATTGAGGAAAGCACAGTGTATTCATATGTAGAAGTGATTAGCTAACTGCATGATGATTCACAACACTCTCTCTACTATGTTTTACAAAGTTCAACTCCTGACCTTTTCAAGGTAAATATAATGGGATGGAAATGCACAATTCGGCTACATTAAACCTTGGATTCAGTCACTTTACTTTCGGCTGGGGGTTTGATGATTTTTGTGAAAGCTGCTGTGCGTGAGGAGGATGCACGTGGCTGGAGAGTGCTGTGCTCTTCCCGAAGGCACAGCTTGACAATGTTCTCCCTCTCCCAAGCTCTGCGCGCAGCTTGTAGGATTCACCTCTTGGTATAAATCCCCAAATGAGCCTGAAATACTGCAAATTTGCTTTTCAGGGGTATTCTTCTTGCTTAAATTCATATTTTTCTTTGACATTGCTATGAATAACCTCATTTACTAGAATTAATGGAAAACAAAGACAAAAGAGGTGTGAATGTAGAAGCCCAGGCAGTTAATGAGGTGAATATATGCCTTTTAACAGGGGGAGGTTTTTTGTGAGTTTCTCTAACCTGCACACCTGATTAAGTAATTCATCTTAAAGTTTATCTAGGTTTATTTGTTCTTCTCGTTGCTACCTCTACTTATCCCCAAAGAATAATTGGCATTTGAGAAGGACTTCATTTTAATCAAAGTTGCCAGGCAAAATTCTGAACTTATATACACTGCTGCACATCTAAATTAGCTCAATTTATGCTTTGTATATTCTTGTATTACCTAGATCAAAATATCTCCTAATCCTACTCAACTGTGAGCTTGACTTTTTCTTCTATGCAGGCTAATGAAAGTTTTTCCAATGAGTCTGGGGAGGTGTTATGTTGTTTTAAGCTCCTCACCACCCCCATTTCCCCTCCGAAAAAAAAAAACCAAACCCACCCACCACAAGAAAACCTACTCCAAATGACCTTCTAAAGGTCTGTTGTTCTTATATCAAAGGAATCCTTTTCCATGGATCACCTCAATTATTTGCAGTTACAGCCACGGGTTCAGCATTTGTGATGTGTTCTCACCAGATACGCATAACGTGCTCCTTACTATTAAGTCATCTTGCATCATTTTTATCTTGATATTATTTCTGGTATATTATAATTTTCAGTAACATCTCAGGAAATATCAGCATATACACACTCACAAATTTAAAGTGTTCTGCTTCCCAGCCACTTATTTACTAATTACTCAAATTTTATTTTCTTTTTGTTCTTCTTATCACTATGGCATTTTTAAAGGAGCAGAACAGTTAAATGCAAGTAGTAGAGGTTCACTTGATTGATGCTTATTAAACTAGCAGTTTTATGGGTCTGGAAGGAACAGGTTAATGCAATCTAGTGATCAAAAACCTCTCTTAGTTTATAATTTATTAGCAATTTCCATAGACTTTTTTCTCTATTAATTCTAGCCGCTGCATTGCTAAATCTGTTTTGAAACCCATGACTTTAAATTTCCTGTAGCTGAAGTCATGTTCTGATAAACACTTATCTTTGAAAACGATGGAGGTGGTGTATGAGGTAGAGGCACTGCAGGAGCTGAGAGGAGTTCCCACCAGTAGGTACCACAACCAAAGGGAGTGCTTTTCTCAGGTGAAGCAGTTTGTGTGATGACACTGTAGGCTAAAAGTTTTTCATTTGTGAACAAGATTCTGGGGAGGTGGGAAGGGGAGACAGAGACCTGATGACCAACCACTTCTTTGGGATGGTGCTTTTCTGCTTTTGGTTGGTCACAGCTCACAGCTGCAGCATATAAAGGTGGGGAGTGAAAGCAGGGGACTCCTTCAGCGCTGGGACTTGCTGAACAGAGGGCAAGGAAGGGATTTGTTCTCATATGGGTGGGAAAAAATAGTCCTATAATGAAGGTAAGTTTAGTTATTATTTTTAGGAATGTTTTGTGGTCTATTTAGGGCTGAAAAATGCAAAGTTCTTTGTTTTCCGGTTGGTTTTGTTGTTGGTTTTTTTTCCCTAATTTGAACACTTACTCATTTCCCTTGTGAATGGCATGGGGATCGTTTATTCAACTGATGTGAGCCCCTAAGCCTCTAGGGAAGGTTTCTCTTGCTTAGTATCTTGTGTCTGCATTTGAGAGAAAGAAGTGACCTAGAGAACAGTAGGATAGACATATATGTTCCTTCCCTCCCTACCCACTCTCTTACTTTCCAACACTTGTCAGCGTGGAGGCTTTCTGAACCAAATATGACTCCTCTGTGGGCTTCGAAATTTGCTGCCCAGGGAATGGAGAGGCAGCACCTCCTTCGTGTTCAGTCCAGCTCCTCTTTGCTCCTGAACCCTTGCAGTGGAATAAAAAAATGACCAGTCATTTCCTCAACACCCCTACCAACAATGACTGTATCATTATATTTTAAATACTGGAGACATCTAGTTTATATAGCTATTCCTTACACAGAAGTGATTTTTCATGGTGTTCTCAGAATATTTCCTAGTTTAACACTTTTTATTTTTTACTTCTTGAGAACTGAGGGCAAGTTTAAAACATAATACTTGAGACACAGGCAAACTATGGATTTATTCAGCAGAATTTCTCATATATCAGAGCTCAGGAAAAAGCTGTTCAGGAAACTTCCATCAAAGGTGCCTGTGAAACGCTCTTCCATCACTTCCAATGAAATAGAGTTCATTAAGACTTTTTTAATCAGTATGGAAGAAACACCACTGTAAAACAATGACATTGAAGTGCTTCACCACTTTTGGAACAATGTTTGGATTTTTTTCATTTTAGGGGGCTGTTTCTGATGAAATTTGTTTTGTCTATATAATAAAGATATTCAGAAACTGGAAAATTAGTCTACAGTGTTTGTTTTCTGGAAGCAAAATACCCTAATCTGTCTGTCACAACTTTATGACAGCTTTTTTTTTTTTTTATCAGGAAACACTGAAATATGTTTTCATTCCAAAATGGGAAGGAGAAAATTGAAATGACAAAATTGTCTTTGTCTCAGCTCATTTCTATAGGTGGAAACTCCTGGCATAGCCCCTGAGCTCCTGCTGAGGCTGTAGTCAGCAACTCTGAGGCTTGCATGGTACAAAAATATTGTCAAGGTTTTAATGATATTAAAAAAAGTATTTCACCACATTGTTTTTCCTCACAAATGATTCATCAATATGACAGTAAAATGCCAGTGTATTAAAAAAATCCATAATAGGCGTCATCCTATCTTAATGTCATCAAGGGGATAAAATCGGTTTTAGAAGATCTGGTCAACAAAGAGATACCAGATTTAAGTTCTGAGATTAGTTATGTTGTAGCTGCTCTTTGGCATTTTGTTCTTCCAACTACTGTGACTGAAGTATTTCAAACAATGAAAGCTATATCTCTCTGCGGACCTCAGTTTAATAACAATCTCTCTGGACTTAGGATGTTTGAAATCAGCTGAAAACTAAGCTAACACAGCAGAGACAGAGTCTTGAGCTTTGGGACTGATGAATATCATCCAGCAGGCAGGGATATGCTCACTGGGGTGCCAGATGGATGCCATAACCTTGGGCTGGTCCACTGCTCTTAATAGCTTTCTGCCTGCACCACTCTCCTACTGTCATCCCGCCACTTTACTCCAACATCGCAGGTGATTCCAGACAGACAACCTTTGGTGTGCTCTCCTGTGTCCCCTGCCAAATTCCTGTAATTAAAAAAAAAAAAAAACTAACAAAGCTTCCATAGGAGGGTTAGGAAAACTATATAAAGGCTGAAGGGCTGAAATACATTCACAGGAGACAGTATGGGACAACCACAAGAAAGTCCTTTGCTTCTCTGTTAGTGTCTAAAAAAAAAAGTAGAAGGACTGACTGTAAAATGGCTCATTCCCAACAATGTCAGTTAATAAAAAACTCCACCATCTTTTCTGGGGGGGAAAGGTATGCCCCCCTACATTAGGATAGTATAATATGACTGTAATGATACTGTAAGTTCTACATTGACTAGAAAATTTCCAGTAAAGGTATTTCATTAAAACACAAGATGTTGGTCGGGTTTAATTTTTAGGGATTTACTTATGAATCATTCTGTTTAGCTGTAGTCTCTGTTGTAGGCTTGGGGACTGCTATAAAATTCTCTCCTTTCTAAGGAGATTGTTTACCAAAAATGGGGGGGAGAATTCTGATTAGAAAAAAAAAATAGCAAAAACTGGAGCTTGATAAACTTATGAAGAAAAGTTATATGATTTGTTTGCTTGTAATAGTAAATGGTAGAAACTCATGCCTCAGGAGGTTCCTTGAAGTGCAGTATCCCATGTCCCTAAATTTATCTTGCACTTGACATTGAATTTGTTGTTTCAGTATTGCTTTGTAATCTTTTTTAAAGGCCTTCCTAAGTCTGTCAAGCACTTTTCTCTGTCTAGACATCTAGACAAAGTGTTGTCACCTGCAAATATGACATGTCTGTTTAGTCCTTCTCCAAACAATCTTATTAATTGTGGTTTCTAAAATAGCTCAGCAATTTTTCACTATGAGTTTCTAATTTGGGAGCAAGTTTTATACTATTTGCTGTGGGTTTGTTAATCACTTTCTGAAAGACAGCAGAATATTCACTCTTCTTACATGATTATTTTGTTTTCCTAATTGGTTCCTCAGGAAATACTTTTTCAGTTAAATATGTTGGCTTTCAGGTGAACTTATTTATGAAATGGGCTTCATCATCCATTGTTTAACATTCTTGATACGTTACAATAGAGTACAGAAGAATAATTTTCCTTAATAGAAGCTCTGCCAGCTTGGTCTCATAGCATTCTCATTTTGATTTTATGCTTTTGTCTTAATTATTGTTCCAAAAACTTTTCTCAGGATTCAGAGTTTGTGACTCTGAGAATTCCCCCGTTTCCCTTTTGGGGAGGAAAGGGCAATATTTGCTACCCTGCCATTCTGTCTTTTTTAATGAGGTATTCTGTATTCTCTGTTAGGAACGGTGGCTATGCTTCTAAGAGATCTCCTGGAGGGATGCCATCAGTCAGGTGACATGCTGCTCTTTAATTTATCAGTTTAATTTTCCTACTCTTCTTATTTTGACAGCTCAGCCTGACATAGCCTGCTCTTTATTTCCTCATAAGGCTAGGTCTTAGATAGGTATCTTGGCTGTATATTCCATGGTGAAGACTGATATTGAATCTGTGGTGCACCATAATCCTGTTTCTGATGTCTACAGCTTCACTTCTTTCAGCCCGTCTTTCTGTATGGTTTATAGTCAGGTTCTGCATGATTCTGTCAAATTCTAATTTGGCCATAGGTTTCTGAAAAGTCTATTACATCATGGCCCTATTGGAGTGCCAGGCAATGCAGTTAAGTGGTTTCTGCTTTGAAGCTGTTGGCCTCGGTATATGGACACTTGGGGCTTCTTTCCCAGTATGGACAATATGCCTACTCTTATTCAATTCCCTTTCCCAATAACCTGATCTGTGACTGCAACCTGTCCCTCTCCATTTCACCCCCAGTGTCAGAGCTGTCCTCTCCGAGACACAGAGCTACCCTCCCATTTCTGACGTCTCGTGCAGGTGTCTGCCTGACCCAAGCCATCCCTGGCTCCTGTCAATGTTTCTCTTGCTCCAGATCTAAGCCATGCCCCAGAACTTGCAAACACTCTGTGCCAGCAATCTGGTTGTGCTTTGTTTTAAGGTAGAGACCATTTTTCTGTCTAGGCTCTCCTCATGTACCCGCCCTAATGTCTAACAGACTTAAACCCTGCTTCTGTACAGCAGCAGCTCAGACGTCCACTGGTTCCTTGTGGGATACCTGGTGTAACTTGTCTGGTCCCTGACTCTGGAAGCAAAAACACAGTTGTGGGCACACTGGGTCAAAGCGTTTGCCCCATCATTCTGAACCTCAGTATCTCACTTTTCCTGATATGTTGTGCTATCATGATGTTGTAATTGCTCTGAAATATGTTTAAAATGCTTTTTGTCCTCATTTGAAATATGGTCATGTTGTTTAATATCAAAGGTTTAAATAAATATAGTGTTAATAAAGAGTGGCGTCTCCATTTCCAAAAGTCTAAATAGAGGACAATTGTACAAAGAGCAACTTTTAATGGGGAAGTCAGTTTTATGCCCATAGCCTATGTGAAAACAAGACGGCATCGCTTCCTGCAAAACCTATTACTGTATAGGGAGATTGTCACTTATCCCAACACAGGCTGTGCAAAGATCAATGTTTACCCTTCTCTGAATCACATATAAAACAAATGATGTGAAGAGAAGATTCACCATCTATTTAAAAACACTGGTTTCTATTTTGGACATAACATGTAAAATTTCTGTTTAGCAATTTCAGTTAATTGTTAGATTAACATTTTTGGGAACAGATTGCAAACTTCAAAATGGAAAAGATCATTTTAGGGAGGGAACCAAGGCAGCTGTCAGTGAGCAAAAATTAACATAAATTTGCATAACAGATGTACAGTAAGGTGTCTATGACAGACAATCGCTGAATATTAATGATACAGACCACGACATCATTTGCGTAAATGCTGTCTGCTGGGTATTGAAGCTGCTGCGCTATTTGCAGAAGACAAAGGAGTGCAGAGCTGAACAGATGCACCAAATACATCGATGCATCTTAATTTATGACATCCTCATGAAAGACCTTGTGGTGCGATTTCAGGTTTTATTACAAATAATTCGGAGATAAAGGAACTAAGTAATTATCTTTTCCACTACAGTCAGTTCTTTCAAAGGGGAGGGAAGCTTACTTGTGACAACCATTGTGATGATTTTTTTTGTGGGAAGCCTCTTTAAAAAAAAATACCCCCATTACAAAGAGTCAAATATTCATCATTATTAAAAGATTAGCGCATATTAGCATGCTTCATGGGACTTGCCACCTAACGTACCATCACCGCCGCAACTGGGGTCCTCCAACAGACAATGCATTTCAACAACTCTGCAAGGAGTAAAACTGGAGAAAAAGAGTAATATAAACTGTTTTTTTAAAAAAAATACTGATATGATGTTTGAGATGAATCTTAACTAGAGATTACCCTCAATCTGTTGTGCCCTTAGTCCTTCTAAAAGCCCCAGGTACAGCTGCAACCACACAAAGATTTAGAGGTATCTGCTCCATGTAGAATATTCTTACTACAGTATTCCTGCAGCTGGAGAACCTGATGAAAGTTATATGCTGATAACAGCAAAAAGCGGAATATTTTGGGCCCTGGGAATGTAAAGCAGTAAAGTTAATGAGTGAGGAAGAGATAGATATAAAAAAATAACATCCCAAAACTAGACTCATAAGCCATGTGTATAGAAAATCATGCAAGGCAGGGGATGCTTCTCTTCTCTGTTATTAATTTATTTGGGCCTTAATGGATTCCTCTTCAAGCCCATGCTACCATAAGAAAATGAATTTCTGACATGATGGATCTGTTGGTAGTGCATATAGAGTTTTACGCACGTAGTGTTCAATTTCGTTCTTGTCAGCTAATCAGCAGCAGCCAGACTTTTTATTTCAAGGGATTTCCTTTTCCCATTTGAACAGAGGATATAGCCCAGTAATCACTTTGCAGAGGCACTGTGTAAGCTGTTATTTCCACCTGCTTTTTCCTCAGAATCTCTATCAAAGCCTTAATCCAGTAACCTGATAAAATCCTTTCAAGGTCCTGTAGGGTCCATTGTGAAATTGTTCTTCTGAATGGATTGTGAAATAACATGAAAGTTACCATGTCCCAAAAAGAGCCATATGGTGATTATTTTAATGGATGCGTACTGTATGCCCAGAAGGCAGTTAACATGCTATTTCACATTTTGTGTGAAAGAATGGAATAACTGCAATCTGACACTCTTCTGTCCAATTTTGCACCCAATGTCTTTTACAGAAATGCAGCTTTATTCTGTGTTTCAGTACACTAACAGCAGGTGATAAGCTGATGCCCAGATATGCTAACAAGAGTTAATGCTGATAATACCCTCCCTTTTAGCCTTTCTCTTGAGTCCCCATTCTAACTTCACTTGGAGAAAGAGAGGGAGGGCTGAGTGCAGAAGGACCATGTCCAAGGTGTACAGAACAGGGATGGACCATGGAGCTAGGAACTTTCTTTGTAGTGATGGAAAAAAAACCAACTCTTGTGCTTTATTGTCTCAAGAAATAAATGGGAAAGGTCTTGCTGACTGCAAGTGGTTTGGCATTGTTTAGGTAGAGTGAGGTTTTATACAATTGTAGGTGGGCAAACTGCTGTTATCCCTGCAATAACTTCTTCTTGACCAACTTCTGTCAACACTGACAGAGGAGATGAGCCTTGAACATAGCTGAGGCAGCACTGAAGAAGTCTCTTCCCTTGGTATGAGACTTCTAGTTTAAGACTCCCCTAGTTTAAGACTCTTCCTCCCAATCAGCCTCGATCAACCATAATTTTCAGTTTGCTTTGCCAGTAGAAGCTGGCAGAGTTTCCTGGGCAGCAATTTGGCCCATATGTAGCTTGCAATGAACTGCCTCTCCCCTGGCTCATGATGGATGGAGATGCTGTAGGGGTACAGGTCACCCGAAATCACAAGGGGCAGGGGAAAACAAAGTTATTACGATGGGAATGTTGGAGGAAACCTACAGGGACAGCATTTGGATACGTTTCAGCTTTTGAATGCTTGAAGGTGAAACCCAGGCTCAGCACTTCCTTGTCCATACCAGTTGCAACCACTTGGTCTCAATCACACACACAACTATTTCTTGCTCTCCTGCATGATTCAAAAAGAGCAGTGAACATGCCCATGCCTGGATCACTTAGGGCACTAAAACAGGAAGAGTTGCAATGAGTTCTCTCCAGCTGATAGGCCTCACTCAAAGGATGCTTACACCTCCTGTGGCTGTCTTAGAAGAAGGGGGCAGTCACTGCTGACTTTAGCCAGGAGAATAGTCCTACGTCCACATTAGGTCCTCTTGAGGAATGAACTACTACTCTTCCACTCAAGCCTCCAGATAACTCTGCTGATCTCGTGGCTTCCCACTGGGGCTAGAGGGGCAGCCTGGAAGCCAAGGCTTTCTGACCTCTGGAGAGAGGTGGCTGAGAAGTGTCAGCACCCTCATGTGGACTGACGACTCAGAGGATGCTTCCAAGACTGAAAAGAGATTTAGGAGCCCAGCTTTTCCAGAGAATGCATTTCAGGTTCTCAAGGTCTTTTTTGGATCTGGCCCTCTATTCATTAAACAGAAAAGAAATTAAATATGACAAATGACTCTGTATTCTTTCAGCAAACGTAGAGGTTGTTAATAAATAATGCAAGTAATTTAATGCACGGTTGAAAGCTTATCTCCAAAAGGAAATGATCTGTTCTGACTGAATAAAAGAACCATGATCGTGGCTATTGTGGGACTTAGGAGAGAGCCTGAGCCCATGTTTGAGGGGAGGAGGGAAAGAGTAGATGATGGTTGTTTGTAGTTTCTATTTAACGTTCTTCCTTCATGTTTGGGGTTTAGTGAAAAAATTGTCATTCAACCCCAATTGCCTCCTCAAGGAAATATCTAGGATGCTTTTTTGCCTTACAATTAGCAAGTAAGCATGTGAGGACAACAAATCAGTGAGAGGAACCGCTATGCTTCTGGCTAGGAAGACCGGTTCTGGTAGTATTTGCAAATGGCTGCATTGTCATGAGGTATAATAGGGCTTCTTTGGTGCCTGCCAAAGGGCTCCCAAAACCTGTACATCCTGTCACTGTCCAATTGCCAGCATAACATGAAAACACTTGGCAAATAAAACATGAGAAGCTTCAGAGCTCAATTTGTTCCCTTTTACACTATTAGAAAACCATTTACTCTGAATTTATCCTGATATAACTGAGAGCAAAAACCAGTTCTGTAGAGGTAATATATTTTTTATTCATTCTGTTTTTCCCTAAAACAATTTGAGAGCCTTAGTAGAAGGAGCCCAAGGTTGATAATATACTGAGCTGAGCAGTAACTAAAATAGACCTTTTTGCCTCTGCTGCAAGTCTCACTAGGTCACTTTTTGAAAACTGCTACAACACATTTCAATAAACAAATATTTTTTGTGTTCATTTGGATTCAGCTTTCAGAATGAGGTCACCTTCGGAGCGGTATCCTGCAGCTCAGGCACTCTCAGCAAGATGCGCCTGAGGAATGGGCTGCAGAATTCGATAGTCTCTGTTTTGGATAAACAAATATCATATTTGTTCTTAATGTCATGCAAAGATCTCCTTCCATATCTGAACAGATGGAAGCTATAGCGTGGTGATATCTTCCTTTTTTTTTTTTTTCCTCTCTTTTTATATGTGATACAGCAAGTTCCTCCTTTGTCTGATTACGTTGTAAATAACAATTTATTGTTAGCAACGATTAAGTTATAGTTAAGCTTCACTACTTACATCCTTTTGTAGTGGGCTCTAAGACTAATTAATGGCCCTTGTTCCACCTGGCATGTAAAAATCCTCGGGACAGAATCAGTTTGGCTAAGCATGGGAAGGGTGTACTCTTAACTGGGAGCAGGGATCCTTTTGCTAAACATAATCCCCTTGAGGTGGCTAGGTTTCTGACAAGAGGCAGAAAGGACATCTTAAAACTTAACTGTAAATATTACCCCAAATACTTTTTCAGTGCTTTGGAACCCGCCGTTCTGATCACACCTACAAGCTCAATAAAATAATCGTTAGTAAAGAAAAGGGTTAGAGGACAAGTATCACAATAGAGTGAACAAAGGCAGACAGGGATCTAGTTGCTGTGGTTACTCAAATTGATCATGTAAGGGGTGGTTCTAGCTTTTGGATGAAGTGAGGATGATGTTAGTGTATGTGCATCTGGAGAGTGTTATAAACGTAAGAAAAATACTAATGAGGGGAGAGAGGGAGGCCTTGCACAACTTCTGCATGAAGGATTCAGAGTAAAAAAAAAATGCATTAAAGAGCAGAAATGTAGAAATAATAGAGCCCGAGAAAGCTCCATAGAGAATGCAGAGGGGGTGGGGGACAGTAATACGTTCCTTCGTTCTATGGGAAGCTAGCACAGAAATTCAAACCAGGAAAAGCATTCAGTGAGGCAGGAAAGGAAAATGGTGTCAGAAAAATATGTCTAGTGGATGAATGAAATGAAAATGGTGAAATAAAGGGAGAGAAGGCAGGTAGAACAGTGAAAAGTTAGAATGACTGGAGTATAAGATAGTGTCCAGAGAACTAAAAATGGGAAGGTGCAGAAAAGCAAAAGCCATAAATTTTGGACAAGGTGTGAGGGTGTAAGGGGGTAGAGCTTTTTGGCGTGAAATTGATTAAATGCTAAATGTTGCGTCTCTTTTTTTTAATGCAAGACTATATCCTAGTGAAGCACGCCAACTCCACAGCTTCAGCAGAAGCAAATTCCAAAGCTGAGAAACTTAACCTGAAGTATCTTAACAGAGCACAGTAAGCAAAATTTGTGGGCAAACCTTCGAGCAGCACAAGAGCGAGACGCAGCGGCTTTCCAAGAATGAGGATATGCAGTGCCAGTAAGATAGACTAGGCCAGGAACAAGACTTCTACAAGAATGCTACTATAAAAAAATAATAATGAGAATGGTAAGGAAGTAATAAAACCTTCTGAAGTAGGAAACTTGTATTAGTACTTGTATTAGTACTTTGCTTTATTAGAATCCTGACCTTCCTTCCATCCAGATCAAAGAACAGGTTGCAGCATAAAATGTTATCCCGGTTTTGAGAAACTGATAAAATAATAAAATGGAATCCATTCAGACCTAATAAAAGTGACCAAAAATCCCCTAAACACCTACCTACCTCAAGCCTCAGTTGACCCATGTTATTGCTATTAACCAGTGGAATGTTCTTGGGAAGCCCAGCCAGGAATAAGAAATGTAGCCCTGAGATTGGGGGCATATGTGTCAGAAAAGCAGCTGTGTAAATAGTGAATCTTTTGTTTTGCTGGTATTTCTGAAACTAAAGAAAAAATAATTTTGGGTTGAGTGTAAAGGAAACATGAATGACCTTATCTTTGATCAGATTACCTGCTTCATTTGACCTAAAGCAAAATGCATTGCTTAAATTGTATTTCTTTTCTTCTTTTTTTTTTAAGTTTTAGAAAGTTTTTTAGAAATTTTTAAAATTAAATATTATTTTGAATGAATAAAGTATAAACACCCAATTCTCTTTAAATATCAATACATTTTTTTTAGAAAGTGACTACTTTAAGCCTTTTGTGACTCAAACTATTCAGTAAATTCTACATGACTAGTTGACATAGTTTGCTGTTGACTGAATAATTCTATCCAAGAGATATTTTAGCCAAAAACTTTCACCAAGCTGAGAGACTGGAGGAAGGCTGGGTGAGGGTTCCCCCAGGGAAGGGTGGGTGAGGACCCTGTGCTGGAGGGGCAGCCTGGGGGGGCAGCTGGGACACGGGCAAGGGAGTTGTCAGTGCTGGGGTCTAGTGGCACCAAGGAGAGAAGGTGTAGGCTATAGAAAGTGAAATTTACAGCATTTCCTATGGTCAGAAATGTTAGATGTTTAGAAAAGACCTCCATCCCTGAAAACATGAAGATTCAAACAACCCAGCTAAAAGCAGCAAATCTCTTTCAAATAGTACTTTCTCAATTCCTTCCGAAAACCTTTTCTCAGAAGCACGGTAGAACGGTTTTTCAAACTGTATCGGGTTTTCTTATCTGACAATTTTTATGTTTGTGTTTTCTCACCCTTTTTTCTGAAAAAAAACACCTCTTTGCCCAAAGCATCCTAACTCCTCAATAAGAACGCACCTGGGTGGGAGCCATCGGCAGGTGCTGGGTGCTGTGGGATGCTTGGATGAGCCGTATCAGGAGTCCCGCAGTGGCTTTGCATCCTGTGCTGCCACTGCCTGGTCCCTCTGCTGAGGTCACCTGTGGTTTGCACCTACGGTCCACTGGCCTGAGGGCATGAACTGCAGGCAAACTCACAAGAGTATCACAGCCACGTGAGGTTTAGAAACCTGAAGGAAAGGGTTAATAAATGACTGAATTGTTTGAAACGATGGATGTGTCCGGCTAAGTATGAGAATATACAAACTGTAGGTTTTATTTCTACCTGTAACGAATTTAAGAACTTTTGAAATACAGCTTTCCAGCCAAATTTCAAACATGTCAGGAATTGAATCATGCTTCTAATTGAGGCCTTGATTGTTGCCTCTTAATGAGGAACTAAAGAGTGTTTTCAAATTTTATTTCATAAATGCTCCTCTTCTTGTCTTCCTCTCCTTTCTCTCAGCTTATGCTGTTAATATTTGTGTGTTTAACCTTGGATTTTGTTTTCACTCTACAATACTAGAAGATGTCTAGGTGACACATATTCCTTGAGCTATTCGGCAATGTGAAGGTGGTGCATGTTCAAGGTCATGGTCCTTGTTGAAAAGCGGGAGAAAGGTGAAGAACAAAACACTTTCTGAGTAATCTTTTGCTTCTTTTTGTTTCTATTGAAACTAAGGCTTATATTGAATGAGGACCTTCTGCTTCTTTTCATTATGATATGAAGAGAAAGTGTATTGGTCTTGGTATTTCCAGGACTAATTTTCAGTTTTGAAAATATACCAGAGGAATATGGATATTGTGAATCACAGAGAAGATAGCCTCAGTACATAGCTAGTTGATGTCCTTATTGAAACAAATGTGAGAAATTTACTCTCTTAGTTTTCTTACAGAACTGAAAAACAACTTTTTATGGATAAATTTGTGTCTTTATTACACAGACATTTTCAAGAAGAGCTCATCTCTCAATGAGAAATTGACTCTTTCTAGTGTCTAATTTTAACATTTATATTTAAAAAGAAAAAAAATCCAAAACTTCAGAAAAATAATGCCTGTTTATCTCACCTGTAACCACTAAGCAATACTTTTTGTCATTCTGAGAAATTAATTTTTTCACCAATAAACAATTTTTTTTTGGGGGGGGGGGAAGATGTGTGTTCAAGTTCAGATGATTTATTAGTTCAAAACCTGGCTGAAGAGTAACTGACATCTGGAACTTCGTAAGCAAAAACTTGTAGAGGATGTGGAATATCCAGAATATTCATGCCATCACTGTTTGAAATATAGAGATGAACTGAGGGTTGTTTTTGAAATGTTCTTCTTTGAGAGTATACTACTGTTTATATGCATTTGTATAAACAGGTATTTTATTTTAGGTTTTCCAGGACCAAAACAAATTTACTGTCCAAACCCATGGCAGAGATTTTATTGATCCCTTTATAGGTGTTCGCCTGAGATTTGGAAGACTGAGGTCCCCCTTCAAGCTCCATTTCAATGAGTATATATTTCTTCAAAAGACAGTAGTTACAAGAAGAGTTTAAGAAATTCCCTTTCAATCTCCACTGTATCTGACTCAGTGCCAGGATCTGGACTTTGATCTTTCATATTTCACCAAAGCTCACTACTTTGCAGGGGCAAAAGCTGTATTTTTGCCCTCTAATAGGAGGGAGAATCTCACTGGAATACTACCAAGCTTGGAACTGTCAATACTTTCAAGCTAAATGAATATTTTTCTACTTTGTCTACACAAGTCTTTACAGCAACATCTTGGTCATCAGCATACAAAGGGTGCAGGACTTTCATTGCTGATTCTAACAAGTGGTCCAGTGTTGAGAAATTCCCTCTTAATACTTCACCTTTTCCTGGAAAATATACTTCCTCTTTCTCTTTTCCCAGCTCTAATTTTGTTTGAAATATGCTTGATTTCTGGATGAACTCAAGTTTTGAAACGGTATAATTGAAAATTTAAGTTCAGAACATTGTTAATCAGAACATACTAATCAATTTCTATACACTGAAGAAATGTATAGCTATTTCAGTTGAGAAAAAAAAACCCAAATAGCAAAATATGCGTTCAATACATATATAGAATTGATACATATCTACATATATAGAATTGATAATATCTTACTTGTGATAATTTAAAATTCTAGATTCCAAAAATAATTGCTCCTTAGTCATACTTGTAACCCACATGATGGAGTTTAAGCATGGCCATCTACCGCTCCCAGCTGATGTCTGATCTACCACCTTTCCTTCGTACTTCACAGCCCACTAAGAAAGAATAACTTCACACATCAGTTTCTGCCATGGAAGTGAACCCCTGTGATCTACAGACTGCTCTTCTGGAAGATCTGTAGCTGTGAGGAACCTAGAGTTCTTCCTTAATGATGCACTGACATGCAGATGACCTGAGGCTCAATACTGGGGGTGTGTTATTTAATTTTTAATCAGAGGTTTCCCTTTGTTTTTTTACTCTGTAGCCAGAGGAAAGTTTCTTTTGTATTTATGTGTTCAAGATCTTGTATTCTAACCAATGTGATCTCAGGAGATGGTTGGTTGCTTTTTTTTCAGATGCACTGTAAAAATTATTTCCTCCTGAACAACTGCCCTGTCAGCAGTGTAGTCAGCAATATTATACATACATTTCTTTTTTCCTTCACCCCAAATGTTATATTGCAGTGCATTTTTGGACCAAACTCTTCCATAAATCTGCTCTCTTCAGTTCTAGAAAAGCAATTTGCAATGTTATGTTTTCTTCCCAAACTTCACCAAGTGCTGTTGCTCTCTCGATGCAAAATAAATAACAGGCTGTGATAGAGACGTCTATTTCGACAGTACTGATTAACTAGCACAGCCGTGTCCCTTCCAAGCAGCAGCTCCTTTTGAGTGAGCAATCCATTTCAAATGGTCTTTGGTCTTGTTGCTCTTGTTGCTCTGCTGTGTAATCCGTTTTTTGTTTGTGTGTGTATGGGCTCTTTAATCGTAGCCAGCTCCATTGGTTCCAAGTGATCCTTGGAAGTGTGCCAGCGTAAAAGTAGGCACAGGACAAGAAAATTAGACCTTCTCTTTTCTTCTTTTTTTTGCAAGAATTTTTGTAAGTATCAGGATCCTTCTCAGAGGCCCATAACCGTGCCACATAAATAGATATTCCATGCTATTTTACGTGACTGACTTGTAGCCATTAGAAGATGGTTGGAATCAAAAGCCTGCAACCAAATACATTCCATGTATGTATTATAATATAGAAAGGATTAGTAGTCATTCATCTGTCATTTTAAGGAAAGCCCAATGAAACAACTATTTCTATCTGCACCAACCCTTTGAGTTCTGTTACTCATTCTCAATAATTAGCCGAGCTGGCCATTCCTGCAGTGGCAGCTGTCTTTGGCCACTGCTCTCATTGTGCTTTGTTACAAAGCAGGGCCAAAATTAGATTACCAGTTTCCATCCTGTAAAACCAATTGCAAAGCATTTATTTTTAACTGCGGATCCATCGGAAAAGAAGGTCTCAGATCTGCTTAACTACGTCCAGCAAGATCTACTGGGACATCGTATGATCTGTGCTGCCTTCTGTCCATGAGTACTCCAGGATGTTCCCCAAGTGCCACCACAGCTGGTTGAGGCTTCAGAGATGTGTCTATGAGCTGGTAGGTGGGGCTGATGACAAGTTCCTGGGCAGAATCAAAACTCCTTTCTAGAGGACTTGTGATAAAATCTAGGCAGAGTATGTTAGTGCCAAACATTGGATGAGTAGCTGTGGGAGAGAGGTAAATATTTTCTTCACCTGCAACATTAAGTCAGGTGGGTTTGCTCTGGCTTAAAGCACTGCAGGGCACACAATATGCTTAGGGCTAAACAAGGGGAGTACTTCTGTGCACTGTGGCATGTACTGTATTTAGGAAAAAAGGGTCTCTTCTTCACTGAGTAGTTTCTCTATTTCTGCTTTGGGGAATTTTTCTAATTATGTGCATAAAAATTCTGGGAAAGCTGAAATGTACCAGCATGTAATCTCCTGCCATGGATTTTATAATATTTTTTTCTTCACTCTCTGATCGTTGTAGTCTTTTTCCTTTTTTTATGTTTTTCCTGTTCTCACTGTCATCCCATTCCGGACCATGTTCTTAATTTATTTTTTATTCTGCAATTTATGTGCTGCATCTACAAAGTGTGCTACAACAGTCCTGAGGCTTAATGGGCAATTTCTGCCTCAGCTGCTAGCTTTCCTAGGGCTGCCTGTGGCATGGATCCTTCCAGAATCCTGAGGAGTAGATCTGAGAAAGGGGCTACACGACTGAAGTGATACTGAAGTCAAAAGTTGCATTCTTTTCCCAAGGAGAGCAGCTACTGCTTCCCTGTCTAGATAACAGGGATGACACTAATCCATCTTCACTGTTGAACTCTTGGAAAAGGGGGGTCTGTGAAACTGGGAGATGTCACGCAGGAGTAGGAAAGTTTCCATTGCCTACCTAGAATAGCAGTTTCCCACTCCTGAGCCATTTTTATCAGTCTTGCCTTATACTAGTTGAATTGATTTTGTATGTGCATCAGTAGCCTTGAAACCAGCTTTCTGGGAGTACTGATTCCAGCTGAACTTCTCTCAAACTGACTTCCAAGTTCACGGCTAGCTGGGCTGAGGATGTGGTCAGAAGAGAGCTCTGGTTAGACTTAACTAAGCTCCCTTAGCAACCATGTATGATTTCCCCACTGGCTCCCTGTGTTAAAGAAGGAAACTTGGTTTGAAGATTAATTTTGGTTTCTCCCTTTCCCAGGGCGTTAAAGGTCAGTCCCCTGCTGATTCTGGTTTGACTGAGCCTTCAGGCCATCCCTGAATAGTCTTACAACTACAAAGCAAAGTTTGAGTCCTCGGCAGCAAAGGAAAGTGCTGCAATGCAGATCAGCAACTTAAGAAGATGGTCAAGGGAAATACCAAGATGAAAAATGACAGCCCCAAAGTAATTTCATTAGTGTTACCAATACTCGAAAAGGGCTGAGGGCAGAGCTTGTACCAACCTCATGCATCAGAGTAAGATTAAAACAGAGTATCTCAAGCCACATTCTGTGGTGACAGAGAGGAAGCAGCAGTTCTCCGATACGTAGTCAGGCCAAAAGGGCTGTTGTCTTTCATTATCTGCAGTGGGTAGAGTATTTACTTCCAGCCACATGGTGTGACAATTATTTCCTCTGCTAGAGGGAAATATCCAGCCTGGATACAGCCACGTTCCCATATTTTCCTGGATCCCAGGAGAGCATTTAGTGCCTGGGACTCTGTAACCCCTTATCCTCACATCTGCAAACAGTTGAGAAAATCTCTTTGGATGACGCTGAACTTTTAGCTTAGTTCTTGCCTGTTACCCTCGGGTACAGAAGAAAAACAAGCAGAAGGAGGGGAGAAAGGAAGCTTAAGAAATGGAAGGAAAGTTCAGGATAGCTGAAAAGCAGCGTAGGACTGTGGGTGGGGCAGTAGATGGAAACCAGGGTCATTTCATTTCTGTCGGAGACTATCCTACCTCAGCTGGATGAAAGTCAGCCTTACCTTTACAGACAACATCAATCTGGCTTGGAGTTTCTTGGAGCAGATCTTTGGGTAATGAGTTTCTTTCTGCAGGCCCCCGCTCTTAGCTGGAACGTCTGGATGCCATTGTACTGCAAATAAATAAATAATCATAAGCAGATAATGATGTGCATGGGCCTCTGTTCTGAGAGGACGGGTTTTCCTATGAGGGTTTCTCTAACCAATATGAATGCTCCTTCTCCTAGTTTATTCCAAATCGCTCCTATGAACTGCTGGCACTTGAATTATCCATGAGGGGCCTGACTGTTTGTCATGTAGGTGGTGCCACAGGGAATAAAGTTTGTGCATTAGAATGCAGCAGGGTCAAACAGGGAAGTCTGAAAATGCTGCAACTTCTCCCGGGCCGGAGCTTTCCATGCCTCTCCCTTTTCAGAGGCAATTGAAGTTCTCCTTTGGGAGCAGGCAGAAAAGCAAGTGCCTCACTTACATCAAGCATGAGCTTCTAAAAGACATTCGCAGTGTGGCACAGCTTCTGTGGCTGCAGCAGAAATGTGGAATTCAGGAGGGGAAGTCCTAGACACGGATGATATATTCGCAAGGGTGAATGAGCTGTTTTCTCCTGCATCGGTGATGACATTAAACAGCTCCCTCCTATCTACACCACATTTCCTTATTAAGCATCACACAAAGAGAGAAAGGCATAGACCAACCAGATACAAAACTTTACTTGGGAAGGCTCCATAACATTGACAAAATTAAAACAGAGAGCTTTCTATAAAACCCATTCCCCAAATTCCCACTTTTACTTCAGTAAATTTAAGGGTTGATCCAAAGTACAGGGAAGTCAGTGGAAAACTGACTGTTCACTTCAAAAGACATCGGATTGGGCCCATGAGGAGTAAAGGGCTTTCCACACTGGCCAAACATTCAAGATTAATTCATCAGAGTAAAGTTCAGTCAAAGTTAAGTGCTTTTGAAACACACTCCCAAAGTTTTCTATTTCAATAAAACGGTAAAGTGGTATCCCCCTACTTCAGAACAGTTGCCCTCTGAAACAAGGCCAAGCCATTTCATTAACTTTGGACCGTCAGTTTAAAAAAACTTTTTTTTTTTTTTTTCCCTGCGAGGGTGCATGTGCAACAAGCCTTGGGAAATTAATTCAGTTCTTTCTTTTACTTTAGGGCAACTTCTGACAATTAGGAAGCAATTAGATGTCAAGCTAATTAAAGTAGCATTTTTTTTCTTTATATAAAACAAACCTTATGTTCTGAAGTGGTTCCAATGCATTCAAAGCACTGAAATTGGGCCTGAAAGAAAGGACTCGCATCTGCCTCTCAAGGTCTACTCTCCCTGTAAACTCATGAATAATCATTGTCACCAGCTTATCACTGTCAGATTAGGGGCTTAGTATTACATTTTATTTAAACCTGATCCAGATGGCTGCCAAGAGATTTTCAGGCAAATGAACTGTGAGGCAGATTATCATCAAGAAACATTTTATTGTTCGTGCATATGAGTGCGTTCCAGGTCTCCAAAGTACTTTACCATACAGCTGACAAACTTTTTTTTTTTAAACTTTGGCACCCATCAACTTAATCTTCATCAGCAGTTTGTCAATATCATTTTTCTGAAGGCAGAGGAATGCTGTCTATAACACATCCTTCATCAGCTATTTAATTTACTTGAATTTACCAAGTCATTAAATTAACAAGCTAAATAATAGAAGCGGAAGTCATGAAGTTATGCGTGTCTTTCTAGACATGCAGTGACTCTGCATAACTTGGCATTGTTAAAAAAAATGCTAGCTCAGCATACCTGGAAAAAACATCTGTTTTCTTTCCATTAGTTTATGTGTTTCCCATTACTGAATGGGTATGCTCACCTGTAATATGTCTGCAGTAAAAGCTTTTCCCGTCGTAAGAATATGGAGAGATTCCTTTTGTAGTGACTGACACAAAATCATTTTACACATCTATTTGCAAGTCTTTGATAGAGGGCAGTAGAGCTGAATACACAACTGCCACTCAAAGAGGATATCACATTTTATCTAAGTCAGCTCCCACTTGATTTCTGAAAGATATGCTGTATTTAACTTTTTTTAAACAACACTGTATGTGTGAATGTACTTAATTTACTCCTGTATAAATGAAATTAATGGTTCATTTTCATTTATGTAATATTTTAATTTTATATCATATTTTAATATTAAATTAAATTGCCAGTTCCAAACCCACCTCAGAAAACGTTTTATCTGCAGAGAAGTAGTTGTTCCAAGCCTAATTTTTTTATAAAATCATTTCAATTGGTAAAAAAGAAAATCACTCAGGGAAAAAATTATGTTTGTTTCTATCTTATTAAAAAAACCACCAAACTTTCTCATATTAAAAAAATCAGTTCCATTTATTCATTTGTGTTTCATGTTTAGTTATTTTAGATCTTTAAAAGGGGTATACTATTTCATTGCACTGGAAGTAGGTGACATTTTAATCTGAAGAAAAAAAAAAAGAAAGAAAAGCCCTTTCTATCAATGCTAGCTAATTAATGTAAAAAATTTCCAAAAGAAAATGCTTCAACTGTTTCATCTTCTTATCCTACATTAGTAATAATATTATTCCATTGTAAGACTACAATGCTAAAAAATAATGTAAAAGAGGCTTCTCATACAACAAAACTCAGAAAATAAGTAAGAATTCTGCAATGAAATTGTTAATAAACTAATTTTTCCCAGAGTCCCTTTCATAAGGAATTTTGAAGATACTGATTTAATTTTGCATTTGAGTTGGAACAAATTTTCCATGAAAGCATCTGTGCTTGATATTTTACTGTGGTAAAGGCCAGCATGAATCCCTTGTGATATGTGTGACCTTCAGACTTGAAATTATCTTGTACTTAGCTTATTATTTTCTCTCGAAACATAGGTTGAAATTTTTTAGGCAATGGAGGGGACATAGACACGTTAACATTAATGGTGGATATGTACCTCAATCCCCTAGACAGTTTTGAAAATCTCAGCTGCAGATTTCAGATATGTTATCTTATGATGAACGACTGCAGTGGCATTGCATTGGTACGGATAATGGAGCCATTATCTAATCATCACTGTTCCATGTTTCACACTCTGCTTGAACTCATGTATTAGTGATTTTCTGCTTGATAAGTACATTTGTTAGATATATTTGAGATAGCACATAAGGGCTGTGGCACATTATGATGGCTACAGAAATCCCAAGACAGTGTGGGAGTATAAAACCCTTGGTGGTATCCAGCCTCAAGCCATAATTTCAGCTCTTGGTATCAAACAGCGAGGCACAGTCTGTGGGAATGGGAGAAGGCACCTCCTGGAGCATGAAAGCAAAATGCCAAATAGCAGGGCAAGACCCTGGAAAAGCAGCAGAGTAAATGTCCACACTCTCACCCAACAGTCCCGCTGCAGTGTTACTCAGTACAATCTGCCCCCTGTTAATTAACTCAGGAAGATCCTAGGGTGATGAAGGGACTGCAAAGTTACTACAGAGCAACCGTGACACTTGCCTCCTTGTATGAAATCAAAAGCTGAAAGGACTGCAACAGATTGACATTTGCAGATGCTAGTAGGAGTCTTAGACTATAAGGTTTTGGTTGCCCCAGGGGAGAACCTCTGGAGAGTGTGTTTTCAAGGGGAAATGCCCAGCAACTTCTAAAGGTCAAACCCCTATGTCAGCTCTTTAAATTGACTCACATTCCCATGAGAGAAGAAGGAAGAGATGGGAAACTTGTCCATTTTTCTTATTTTATTATGGTCTAAACTATGAGAGCAACTTGTGTGTGTGTGCAAACTAGTTATGTGCAAGCGCTAAATAGAAAGGGGACCATATGCTTATCTTTGCAGACCTGGTCATCTCTCAAAACCAAGATTAAGATTAACAGTACTGTACCCAGAATAGAGACTAATGCTGCCTTCAGAAATTGACTTTACAGTATGTGCTTCTCATTCTTCTGTCACATGTTATGTTATGCTGCGTCAAGTCTTGTCCTATTATCAATGAAAGGACAGAGGAGATAAGTTATCAAATAGTATAATGTAAATTAAACTAGGTTTTCACTTGTTTGTAGCTTTCTAGGGATGGTTATGGCTCGTGTCACTTAATATTGTCTATTATTGATCTCACTGTGGAAAAAAATGCCATTTGTGATGTCACTACAAAAAAGTGCAGAGTCAATTTGAGGTGAAAGGAAAGCATGGCAAATGCAGAAGCAGCAATAGAAAATAACTCTGCCGTGAGTAATTTCAGCCACTCCCTTCCATTCAGACTGCAAATTGTACAACGGTGTCTCTTCCGCATCAATCAAGGCATAAAATTTCAGTACTGGCACTGCCTCTCATGCACTGGTTTAGTATTTTTGTTCCCCATCTTTGAGATTTTGAATGAGTCTGTCCTTGCCTTCGTTTCCAGCCTGGACTCCAATCTTGCGATGGTGGTATTCCACCACCAAGAACATCCTAAATGTCTCCTTCTCACCCTTCTGCCTTCCTTTGGCTTCTGTAAGGAAAAATTTTATTTCCTGCTCTTCTAGACTCCAGACTGTCTAGCATGAATATTTTTTTGCTGACACAAATTGAGTCTAATAAATTACAAATCTTAGAGATTCCTCTTTCCATCCCAGTGAACCTCACTGCACTCATTGGGGCCCATAGACTCCCCAAGGAAGGTTTTGTGTGAGAAAAATCTGAGTGTAACCGCGGATGCTTGTCAAGCAATTAGGAACCGTGGCTATAAATCCATTGTCGAAGCCGGTTCTTGGTTTCCAAAAGTGGTGTGTACTTGAAAGGTAGGAAGTGGCTGCCGACAGCATTGCTCATTGCTGTCCATGAGCGATTTAAATGACACTTCATTTCTGCTGGGCTGCACAGACACAGGTTTCTGTCCATCTTCATAAGCGGAGCACTGACGGGGCTTGACATTTCCCTTCATCTGCTACAAGCTATGATGCTCAGTCATCCACCGCCGGGGCTGCCCGTGAAACTTGTTTCTTTTACAAATCTCTCTGGATATACACTGCGCTGGGAGGGGCGGACTTTCTTCCTGCTCTGGGTTGCAAGGAGAGAGAGCATCAAAAGAGCTCTGAAGTACCCTTCATTCAGAAACAGCTGCACCTTTCAAGCTCACCACCTCTCAGGACTTGGAAATATGCTCCTTGAATGTCAGGAGAGAAATGCTGTGCTGGCAACACATGCCCCAGCATCAGTATTTGAAGGTGTTAGCTTTCTTTTCATCACCTCAGCTTTTCATCCCTGCATTCATACTCTCATTTATGCGATGGGGAATCACTGCTAAGCACACCCAGTGAAACCCTGGGCAGTACATTTTTCTTGTGATTAGTATGAATATCAAACAGCTGTCACAACGATATGTTGATGTTAGTGAAAATAATATCTGACATTTACACGGCAACCTGCATCCTCAAATATATTCTTGGAACCATGTGACAGGGAGGAATAGTCATCTCTTATCAACTCAGACTATGAAACGAATCCCTGCTACGCAAAGACTCGCAGACCCAGCAGAGTGGAGCTGACCTTGGCTCCACCCTGCAGGATGGACACAGTTCCTGGCAGGAGTTCACAGGCTTTTCTGTCAGGATCCATGGTCGCTCTTTCTCTCATTCCTCTGGGTAGCATTCAAAATGGGGAAATCCCAAATGGCTTTTCGACAAAACCTACACGGTCTTACTAGAAAGAAAATTTACTCTGGAAGAAAAGACCATAAGGGATTCCTAAACACAAACATATCAACACAGCCTCTGACCAAACAAGTCCTTGCTTTTCTGGCTGTCAAGCATTATAACTGTATCATATTGCTACAGATTTTTCCTAGGCATCTGCTCTTGGCCACTGTGGGAGAGTGAAACAGGGATAAATGTTTAATCTGATCCAGTGCAGCAGTCCTTAGGTTCTTATGTATAATTTAAATACATAAGACCCAGAATCTGAACAGTCAAGTCTTCAACTGGGTGGCCAGAAAGCCTCTGCGTGCACGTGGAGATCCAGTCCAGCTTCTCTGGAGTCAGCACTGATCCATTTAACCCAATTTAAATGTATCCTCCCTCAAAATTCCAGATGTCTGTTAACAGTGGAGTCATAAAATCAGAGACAGGTAACAGATGCTTGTCTGACTGCGTGGAAGCTGTGGTGCGTAGCAGCTATCTAACTAGTCTTTACTCTGTCTCTCTCTTTCTTCTCTGACCTTTCTTGGAAAAAAGGTAGCTTGGCTCAACTGGAATGAGAAAGCTACAGAAATTTGGATAGGATTCAACTCAAGTAACATTACATATTTCAGGTTAGGTGTCCAGTCTCAAGTCCTCATTTAGGCCCTCTCTGTGGTCAGGAAGGATAGACAGGCTCCTCCTCTCTAAGGCACACCATCCGTCTTCTCCACTGACTCATGAAAAAGCCCAGAGAGTAACTCAGTTGCCTTATTTTTGATGAGTTAATAATAGGTTACATTAATTTCTTCCACTCTATTGCTCATTCAGTTTGTTTATTTTGGAAGAGTTTGAACCTTTTTTTTGTCTGTGTGGGTCTCAGGTGGGTTGAGAAATCCAATATATTGGATTATCCCATAGTGGCATCAAGCACAAAATCCCAGTTATGGCATCACGAAGGCTCTCTGTTCAAACCCATCATGAGAAGTAACAGAGCACTCTGGGTGGTTTTAAGCAATTTTTTGGCAAATAGAGGATGATCAATAGTTCACTTTACAAGCTCACCAAAACAAGTGGAGAAGGGATGGATGCTGGGCTGATTCCACCCTGTCTTTTCCCTATAAAAACATACTGTTTTTTCTAAGAAAGGAGGAAGGGGGGCAATGCTAGCCCAGACCCTCCCGTCTGCTCGTTAGATGGAGATGTCTCGCAAATCTCAGCGTTGCACCTTTTCCACCAATATTGTCATCCCAGTCAGGAAAAGTGATAGCTGCTTATCCCCCCTGCACAGTTCAGTTTGTACCGGCTGTAGTTCGCATCCCGCACGGTGTCAGGCCTGTGGTTGCTGATTACCAGAGAGGGCACTGGTTGGTATGCTGATGCGCAAACAGGAGCAGCAGCTCCTCAGGTGCTCTGTCTCCCTGTTTATTCCCACAGATGAGACAGCCGACTCCGGGTAAAAGACCTGTCAGCTGAAACAGAGGAATTCAATTTGTAACAAAAGAATGTCTTGGGGCAGTTGTTTAGACATATCACTAAGATACTGCAGATTCACTTTATCCTCTGCTGCAAACGGCAGAGGAAATTAGCTAGCTGTAGCCTCATTGGCGAGTTTATTACCAAACACCCGGCCAGCGAATATCAAAGATGCTGCTGTTGCCAGGCAACCGCCTGAGGATGACAGCGGTTCAGAGCGCGGCACGAGGACCCTGTTAGAGGAGCACCATAGAGCTAAGGTCGGCTCGATTCACCATTGAGTGCCATGGCACATAATTATCAGGGTGGCAAGTTCTGTCCCGGAGATGCAAGTAGCTCCTTTCTGGTTGTGAGACACCTCTGAGAGCCAACGAGGGTGAACTGGAGAGAGGTGGAGTAGCAGTGCTCTTACCAGCACAAGGAACTCAAAAACGGAAATCTCCTTGCGGTCAAATATGGTCTGACCTTCAAAGTGTCACTAATGCAGGACTGAGCTTGGTGGCCTTGCAAGTCCTAGTGGCTGTATGAGAACATTAAGCATGCCTAGGACTGATGTCTGCCTTTAAACCCAACTGGCAGGGGATGCCACATGCACCTGCTTTTCCCTCCAGGACTGGGTATTTGCCAGGAGGCAAATGGTCAAATGGGAGTGGCTCCTGAACCTTGGCCAGGGATCCTCTGGGAGACTGCTGGTCAGCCCTGGCAAGGTGCATGGCCAAGGCTGTTCAGGTGATACACACGACTGATGTCCAGTGCCCAGGAATGCTCCCCGAGACTAATTTATGAGTATGGAGTAGTCTATGATGCTGCTTTTCTAGTTCAATTTTTCTCCTGTAGAGTGGTAGAGCCTCAAGTCCCCATGTGTCCTGCTCAGATGACTGTTAGATCCCACAAGCTATCCCCTTGGCTGAGCAGTGCTGGTACCTTCAGGGCCACTTTCCTTGGTAACTGGTCAAGTACAGCAGAGAGCTTGCACGGCCGCGGGGAGTCCTCGCGTGTGACCCTATTCTGGGCACATGGCTCTTGCACACACCATCCTTTTTCTGGCAATAATGAATCACATGACCTTGGGAAAGTTGTTTAATCTCTCCTCTTATCCTCCTCGCCCCAAACGGGTGTCTCCTCGGCACGCTCGCGGTATTCAATATTTAACAGGTAGTACCGCTATTTAATCTTTGTATTATAGTAGCATCTGGAGGTCTCAGCTGAGAGGCAATAGACAAATACAACGTGAAAGACAATTTCTTCTCAGAGATCTGATATTGTAAGCAGAAAGGCAGCACTGCGGGGCGATTTGCTCCGGATCCCACAGGGGAGTAGTATCCAAGCAGTATCTCTCACCTAATTTTGTGACTGCTGAAATAACGCAGTTGATGCAACCTTTACATATATATGTATATAACAGTATATACTAAAAAAAAGATGTGTACTTTATGAAAGAATATTTATAATAGCCCTGAGAAGATCAGCAGGGTTAGAGAACAGTTGTCCAGAGGACAGATATAGGCAAAAACATCACTTAAAGCAGGTATAAGACAGCAGTGGATACTGCTGATTTGAGGTGAAACTGATGATGTAGTTTTCATGTCAGTTATATACACCACTTGTGAATGAAGTAGGGTGATATTGCTTAGTTAAAACATTTTTTGCTGAAAACTGAAGACACGCTGAAACCAAAGGGTTTTGTAAATTCATGAATGTTTTGCCAAAAGGCACACACTGGAAAATGAATTAGAAAAAATTGCTGAACAATCTAAATATTTGGCCAGGTCAGTTTGTAAATCAAACTTCTCAACTTTCCCTTCAAAACAATTTTTAAGAATTGTTTAAAAAGCTCAAAATTGTCATGGATTTTTTCTAAGTTGACTGAAATGTGGAGCTGAATGAAAAAAAAATTCAATACATTTTTTTTCCAAATTTTTTCTTTCCTGAAAATAATTTGATACTGACCCAAAATGTATAGCATTTTGAACTATTTGTAGTTTATAGGATATTCCTTGCAGAATTACACTTAATATTTTCAGGCAGAGTCTTTGAGTCTCACATTCAATGAATGTTAATGGTTGTCTGAGTACTTTACTGTCTTGGTTAATAAAGATATCTCTTCTAAGGAGAGAATGTAAGCATGTGTTTTGAGCAGGGTGTGTGTTCTGAAAAGCTTTTCAGAGCTGCTCCAAATCCAAGCAAGGTATTGTCTTTTTACATTATATTTTATACTTCTGATTAAATTCTAATTCACATAGTCACAAAAAATTGCATTTCTTGCCTTTTGTTTTGTCAAGCTATGTCATGGCTTGTTCCCCGTACTCATGAATGTGGCATCTTTCAAGAGAAACCCTGGTGGTTTTTTGGATCCAAAAGAGAATGCTGAGGTTGTCCGAAGCCATCTGAGGTCAAAATGGAAACTTTATGTAATCAGGGATGTTTGGATCCATCTCCGAGGCTGGGACAGCACTGAAGGTGCTCTTTGACTGATGAAGCTGCTCTGTAAGGTAGCAATGAATCTGTTAATAAAATTGCAAAATGTAGCCTGAGAGCAAACTCTTTTATTCCCCTGGATAATAAGTCCTTGGAAGTTTATAACCTGGCAGCAGCTCATCTGGCACGCAGCATGTTTGGCAGGAGCCTGGATATGCCATTAGACATAAAAAAAGGCCCTACCAATGTCACTCTGCTGGCATGAAATGGGATGGCCGTAAAAGTAAGAATTTGCAACTTTGTTGACTTTTAACCATGGTTTTCTTTGTTATTTGTTGCTGTATGTGGAGTACAGCAAAGTGTACGAAGAAAAAAGCAGCAATATGTACATTTTGCAATCGGATCACAGTGCAAGACCCACCCCTCCAGCAAAAACATATTTATTTTCAAGCTGTTCAGTTGCCTTTCAGGGAACTACTTGCTCTTACAGGAAACGTTTATTTGGACCACTGTTTGGAAGATGGACAAAGGAACAAAGCGTGTAAGTAGGGTCTTTCTCAAAGTCACAGAGAAGGCTAGCAGCAAAAGGCTACCACGCACCAGTCTCCTGTTCACGTGCTGTTCTCTCATCCAGTTGTCTCCCTTGGCCCATGGGTGATGTTCCACTGTAGTCAACGTCAATGAGCACACTCTGGGAAATAAAGATCTGGAGAAAGGCTGTCCTGAAAGAACGTTGTTTCCCTGAACTGTGACAGAACTTTCTTACTCGTCATTTAATTTAGGTTTGGTTTGTTTTGTCAGTCAAGGCACCTGTGTGTGCTCAAGGCCAGGGGACAAACATCAGACTGAGGGTAAAACGGGACATGCAGGCAGTGGCTTCTGGCTTCCCAGCATCAGCCTCCCAGGCTCTGGTCTGCCTTCCCATCACGCAGAGGGGTGTCTTTGCAAGGCTCCCACCAGCAGCAGTTGTTTGCCCGTGGTTCACATTATGCAATGATGAACAAAGAGATTTCCAGCACTGAATAAAGCAGACCCACGTCAGGACTTCTTGGCTTTGAGTGATTGCAGAGCAAAAGCAGAATGGAGCCTTTCCCCTTCCAGTGCCTGAGCTCCTTGATCGCCTTTCTTGATTCCTTCACTCGGTCCACTCAATATAGTTTGGCAAATAATATTTCAGAACATGGCTCTTCTTTCTTGTTTTCTTGCTGCAAAGCTACATAGTGAGGCTGGGTTAAAAAAGAAAGCAGCTGTGAGCCTGCATTATTTAATGCTGTAAAGTGTTTTCAGATACAGTTTACATCACTGGCCTTGGGTACGTGAGGAAATTGTAAGAAGATCCCCCCATAATATCACCTTTTCAGCTGTACTAGAATACAGAGTAGAGACTTTAGGAGTCACTGGAAATTACCCATCGAAAATGTTTTCGATGAGGGCATTTCCTCATTTTCTGATTTCTATGGAGGAAAGGGTTTCAAAAAGTCAAATGTCTGCTCTTCTGAATACTTGCACTTCAAATACAGTCTGGAGGGCTTGGGAAATTGAAGATAAGTCTGCATTTTCCATTATCTACCTTATCTATGATAATTCTCTTTTTCCAAGAACTGCTATGGTGAACCCCTTCTTTGAAAAAGAAATCATGATGCCTCATAGAGGAAGACGGAACTCAATGGCAAAATGTGATGTGGTCATAAAAATGACAGCATCATGAGGAAAACAGCAGTATTTTCTTATGAAAGTGTCTGGGTTATCTAAGAACATATTTGGGAGTTTTAGGTAGTTTTAAAGAATGCGTTTGAATATCTGCTAATCATCAAAGCATTTAGTGTTGGAACTGGAAAAATAACATTTTAATGAATGTGGATCTGCATAGTTCACTTCTGTATTAAAAGTGGAAAGATGATCAAATCATCAAGCTCCCGCTGACACAGCTGAACCAATGCTAACACAGCTGGGAATTTTTTCCTGAAATTCCCTAGTATGAAAAGGCTGCAGATATGCTAACACTAATATCTCAGAATTTAACACTCCTGGGCTTTGGGGAAATGCAATTCAAAAGTAAAATTAGATCTGTATGGTGGTTCAAAACTTAGATATGCATTTTTCAGTCCAAACTAATATCCAATTTAAAACTGTTTTAGGGGAGGTAAATTTAAATATAATGAGTAAAGTGCATTGCATTATGGGTAAAATAACTTTAAAATGAAAAAAAAGGAAAGCTGTACCAAGAAATGTTCTCTTAAGTATCTTCCATGTCCACAAATTAACTCAGTTATTCATATTTTGATTCATTAAAGATTTTTATACCAAATGCTTTCAAGGTTATAAGCAGCTTTCTCTGTTTATTAAGTTTTGCTCAGCCATCAGAATCTTGATGAACCGTGCAATCTATATTATAGTTACTTCGTATTTGGCTTTGCTGAAGTTAGCAGCAACAGTAAATGCTTGTTCCTTTTAAATAATTAATTTATGTATCTGTCTGTCTTCTACCTATCATAACATTTTGTGTGTTTCTGAATATTCTGGAGCATGGCCTTTTACTAGGAGTTTAAGAATAAGTATAGCTTTAAAAGGTTATTGACAAATACTCTGCAAAGATCACTCAACATAGAAAATTTTTAGAAGAACAAATGAGAGAATGTTTATTTATTGCTAGAAAAAATACTGCAATGTGAAAAAGAAAAGTGACTTGTCTTAAATTTAAGATTAACTTTATCCCCTTAGCTTGAGCCTTTAATCTGTAGAAAAGCCTAGGGATTTATGAGTGTTAACAGACCTGAATTTTTTATTTCTTCTTCTTTCCTTTTACTTGTTCATTTTCCACCTGTGTGTCCCCTAAGAACCTGAGAGCAATGATTGAAAGGAAAGATATGGTGATTTATTTGATATATCTCTATTCTGCCACACAGGGAGCAATACAGTTAAAACCAAGGTGATTGCTAATGGTTTAACTAAACATAAAGTTTTGAAATTCAGTGGCACTGAGTTTGCAGCTGGTAGCAATACCTGGAAATGCACAGATTTTTAAATGAGCACTGTTAATCTTACAGAACTGTGTCAGTCTATGCCTGAGAAGTGATCCACATCCTTTGGTGTTCAGGATTCCTAAGGAATTTTTCCTGCTGCCAATAAGATTGCTAAAGACCATTGTTCTAAATGTGAACATATGTATTTGTTCATATTTCAATGAAGTATATGTTGAATTCTTCATTGAAAAATAAACAAACTATTGGTTTGTGGTTCACACAGTTTTCTGCTATGTAAATTTTGATTTTAATTTTCCCATAGAGAAAGGAACTGAAGCAAGAAGTCTTATGAAGACTCATACGTTTACTACTGCGCTGCTGTTAAAAGTTCTATTCTGTAAAGAATCCTCCTCTAATACCTGCATTTAAAGACTTTTGATATTATTTCCAAGTGATTCTTTCCAAAAAAGGACACCATGTTCTGCATCCAAATTTAATTGAGGAATTTAAGCTTCAAAGAAAAGGTGAGGTTTTGGATACTTCTGTGCTTCATGTTTCCAATTAAAACCGCTTCCAATGCAGTAACAACTTTTTTTTTTTTTTTTGGGGGGGGGGAGGGCGGGAAGGCAGAATCATTCTTCTCAAGCAGGTTTCCATGTGCTCATATAGACACTTTCTGTCCTAACACTTGGATTCCAAACTGAATATTACGTCTAGGATTTATGTTTTGTAACATCTGCCCTGTTAGCACCCACATTCCTTAATGAGCCTGTTTCAAAAGAGGTCATACGGCTCCTTGTCCTTGCAAATTCACTGCAGTAAACTAGAAATGATTCCACTAAATTCAATGGAGTTGAATGGTGCTAGGATAGCATAGTTGATAGTGTTGGATCGGATCTTTCAAAACATGTGCAATTAGCACCTGATTGATCTAGGAAATGTAATTTAATAACTAATGAATATTTGAGAGACTTGCTGCAGGAATGTAGATGCACTGGAAAGAGATTCACTCAAAAACAAATGGGAAAACATAAATTAGGGGAGGAAGAGAATGAAAAATTCATCAACGTAAAGACAGTAATGAAGAAGGGCATTTTATATTCAAGAACAGTATCTTTTTTTCTGAAATGTATTTTCTGGGAAGTTCCAAAAAAACCTTTTCCTCTTATGTCTTGTATTATCTGCTTATTTGGATCATCCTCAACAACTGCAGGCTTCCTGTACTCAAAGCTCACTTATTGAAGCACCTGCAAGCTTCAGTTTGCATTCTTTTATGACAATCCAATAGGTATATGGAAAATGTCTATTTTGTTGTTCAGATAAAACCAAGCATTTGCTAGGTAGTGCTGTTGCATATAGATGAATGTTGAGTGAATAAGGATTTATATTTTCATTCCCCTGTTTCACCATTTCCTCCCCTCCCCAAGCTCATAAATAGCAGCAGAAAGGAAAAAAAAAATAGGCTTTCTTAATTGCTGATTTTACCATGTTGGATCTTATTTCCTGTAGAAGAACAGAAAGTTTAACTGTGGCTTTAGATTAAGCGAATACCCATAAAACGGAAGAAAAGAAATATCTGAAGATTCAAGTAACCTATGTGACATGAACATAAAATGAGGGATTAATGGATTTCAAACAGAGCGTACTAAATATACCTCTTTTCTGAAATAAATGTTTCTAAACCTCACCGCAAAGTTTAAAAGAGTAGTGAAAAAGGAAGGGGAAGAGTATGGGAAGGGGGAAGGAACAGGGAAATGGAATGAGAGAACATCTTTGCCAAATCAAAGCAGAATAAAAGCTGGAAGGAGTTTTCTGTTATAGCCTCAGTGATGTTACTCTTGTAATTCTATTTGGAAGTGGGAAAGATAATTGCATCTTCAACTTTGAACTCTTGCCATTCGTTTCTGTACTGTGACCTCAATAGTCTGTCTGACTGCCAGCCTGTTTGAGGTACAACGAGCAAAACAGTGGGAAATGACACAGCAGAAATCAAATTGCATGAGTCATTTTTTTTTTTTAATTTCCTTTATGTTCCTTATATAATTCTGATGGCAGCAGAGCTAAAGTTAATGAACAGTAGTAAAAGCATCTGCTGAAGCTGTGTCAGTAGATTCACCTCCGTGTTCACAAATGCAGCTCTGCAAAATTTATCCAAGGTCTCTTTGAAACAAGTTTTTAAATGAGGTGAAAAGTATCAGAATCATACAGCTCATGAAGGGACCATATAGTGTTGTGGTACCATAAATAAATGCTGACGTTTCCTCATTAGTAACTACAATAGAAGTGGGTAAAAAAATTTGGAAATTCAAGTGGTTTTCATCCTCATTAGGCTATTATAAAATATTTACAAGGTTAAGCAAAGTGAGCAATTGGAGCACTGTGAAATGTCCACTGTGCCTTTTACCCAGATTACTAAGGGCAAGTATCACCTTCTTCCCTTCAGGGGTGCCCAGGCTTTCAAAAGTAAAAAAGAAAAGCCCCATCGGATTAGTTTCCGGGCTTTGCAGCAGGAGACATTGCTTGTACGTAATTGCTCAGTTTCATTATTCATGGGCTAAGAGCAAAGTGCTCAGGCGACAGAAAGTGACGAGGGATGGGGCACTACAGGAAAGATATTTAAGGGCTGATTCAATAAAATACTTTATAATAAGTTATGAAAAATTAATTTCCTGAAAGAGGAAATACCAAGCATCTACTTAATTTGTGTGTGTTGGTATTGTCATGTGCAATCCATGTAAAGCAGACCATGGGGGACCAATTATTTTCTCATGAGAATCACATGAGTAAGGGTAGGGGTTTGTTTCTGCTTTAATTTCAGCACCTGCTCCTGGAAATTAAGTAGTGAAAATGCTCTAATAGCTCAAATTCCCAGAAACAGTCCAATGGAGTGATGTTTCTCCCTCATAAGGATGTGAATAGTGGTACCAGCAGGGTAGCAGGATGCTGGGCCAGGGGTCAGGAGCTTCTTGATTATTCTGAGCTTTGTTCATCAGGTTCCTTAGGCCTAAATCCTTATATGAGAAACCTAAATCCAGTGACTCTTTCTTGGCTCAGACTGATTTGGGGAGCTGCTTGTCTGAATACTTCAGCTTGGGAAATCTGCTTACCCACCTTTGCCTTGATTTCCCAGTCTGACAAATAAAGATAATTAAATTAAATTAAAAAGTGAGTAGGAGCAGATTCAATAAAGATTTGGCTGCATAAAATCAAGTATAGGTCTAACACAACTGTCTATGTTATAAAATTGTGACCTTGAGTCCTCCCTTCAGTTACTAGTTATCCCTGAAGGAGATCAGATGCCATGGACACCCACTTGGTGTCTGCCGGGCATCCAGAGATCTCTTGAGCCCATGCCCAGAAGCACCTCAGCCTGTGACACAGAATATCCATCATAACTAAATTCATCATGGTCCAGAAACAAGATTTATGTATTTCTCCACTGAGGCTCTGACTAGAGGCATATCAAATTGGATTCCACTAAAAATACATCTGATATTTTGACTCAGTTCTGAATATTTGTTTTGCACACTTGAGCAAAAAATGCAAAGACATCTCCACGGTAGAGAATTTTTTAACCTGATATTTAGTGAGGCGGTGGACATGGAGAGAGAATCTAAGCTACTTACCCTTTGACTACAATCAGTAGGTTCAAGAGTTACATTATCTGCAAGAATGCTATGGGGAAGATTGGCTAGGAGAACTGTGGCCTCAGGTCCTCCATCCTCCATTAGAAAGGAACCATCCTGCTTTTAACCATCTGAGCCAAACCAGCATTAGGCAGGTTCTCTGCTCAGAGAGGGTCCTCTTAGATTGTTAGAGTAACACAGAGGTATAACTTTAGGTCAAAGAGGGACTGGGAAAAGTCATGCTTTGTGTTGCATGATGGGAGAGGAAGCCACCCAGTGCTACCTTCGTATCACTGCCTTACTTGTGCATCGGCACTGGGCTGCCCTGAGGAAACCAAAGAAAAGGGAAATATTGTCCCTTGTCATGCCCACACACACACACAAATAGTAAGTCATTTACATTCAGCTCCTTTTAGGAAAGGTCACAGGATTTTTGCTTTAATGAATTCTGAATAGAAGGAGGCACCCGAAAAGGGCTTTATTTAGGAGATTACTCTATTCCCAGAGTTTTCCTGGTGAGTAGTAACAGGCAATTCCTGTTCAGTGTGTCAGCTGTAGGCATTTCCCTTGTGGAAAGTGCAGATTGTTTTTCAGACTTCTATGATGTACCTTATTCTTCTTAAACACTGTGTAAGGAGCTGAGGAACCTGCCTCAGTGCTCTGGATTTCAGCTTCAGGAAGGCCAAAGCATCAATTTCTCTAAGCCCATGGGTGTCAACTTGGATGCTATCTCAGATTTCTATCTGGTTTTGTTTCCTTTAAAGATCAAGGCTTTCTAGCTATAAATATCACAAAAGTAACTAAGAGCTGTGCATCATATATAACACAAATTGCAAGTACTTTTGCAGCCTTAAGACTGACAGCTAAGGAAAATAAACTGTTTTATCTGTGTCATGGTCATGGCTGTACTTGAATCTGTGGAGTGAACACAACTCTTGCAAGTGACAAAACACTAGTGTTGAGAATAAGTGCACAACACAGAGATCTGCAGGACAGCAGAATGATGGGATGATGTTGGGGCTCACAAGACCAATTCTGTGGGGTGGCGAGGAGCTGATCACACTGCCTGTTAATTCTCATGGGTTGGTGGGAGCTCCTGGGAAGGCAGCTGACCTCCAGCACAGGTCACAGCTGCTCAAATGTGCACTGTGGCTCGTGTTTGCTGTAGGTGGAAGGTTGTTACAGGAGAGGAGGCAGCTGACAAGTAAGGAGTTATGGCTCCATCGCTGCAGAGGTCAGGGATCTCCAGCTCTCTGGTCTACATGCTGCTAATCCTTGCAAACGAAGTGTTTCATGCAGCAGCCTGGGAATCATAATGCTGATGACATATATTTTTTTTCCTACAGTTCAAAAAGGGTTGGATTTGGTTTGCAACTTCCTCCAAAATTCAGATTCTTAATGTAAAGGAGCCAGTGCTACCTACGAAAAGTCGAACCGACTTAGCATTTATTGAACCATGGCAAGAATAAATAAGGGATCATTACTTACAGTTTTATATCCCTTTCATCCAGAATTTTCTGGATGCAGCATAAGCGTTCATTAACTCATAGCCTCATGATAGCACTGAGTTATAGCTCTTTAACAGATAGAGGATTGATACCAAGAGACTAAGCAACTGGGTTATTTTCACAGAGGGAGTGACTGCAGACCCAGTGATGAAAAGATGCCAGAAATTCTGGTATAATGCACTTCTAAATCATTGTGCATCATTCAAAAGTCACTGGTAAATATTTGCCTTCCCAAACCCTGAGACACATTGCCCTTCCCTTAAAGTAATGCAACGTTACCCACTCAATAGTTGTATTGTCTCTTGTAATTCATAGAACCATGGAAGAATATGACTGTGAAGGGCATCAAGAGGACTTTTGGTCCATTTCACCCGATTAGTCATTCCTGAGAGATATCTGTTAGGACAGGCTGGTTTTCAACAGTATGATGTCCTCCATCCGTAAAACCTTTCCATTGTTTTTCTATCCCTAACGTTTTCAGTACTTTTCATAAAGTCTGACCCACATGTTTCTTCTTGTAATTTAAAACTGTTGCTTCTCATCCTATGCTCTGCGGCTCTGTGGCCATGAGCACCAGATGTTCCTCCTCATCCCTTCATAATAACCTTTCACACGCTTGAAAACTGTTACCATGCCCCTCAGCCTCCTCTTCTTTACGTCCCTTTGATCTCAGGGTCACATTTCCTTGACTTCTGACTGTTATCGTGTCTCTGCAATAGCTCTCTGGCTGGTCTGCAACTTTCTAGAAGGTTATTGCCTGAAACCAAATCTGGAGAATACCTGAGGGAGACCTGACCACCACCTGCGCTTCCCAATAAACCCAGCTGTTTGGCTGCCTCACGAGTTGTTCCTTATCTTCTGTTCCTGCAGCTGATAATTCCTTGCCTGAGAGTTGCATTTGTCTCTATTGAATTTCATCTTGTTCTTTTCAGCCCATTCTTCCAACCTGTCAAGATGATTTTTGAATTTGAATCCTACCCTCCAATTTACTCGCAGTCCTTCCTAGCTTCATGTCAGCTGCAAATTTAATAAGTGTATGTTCCATTCCATAACTCAGGTCATATTGCATAGACTTTTATGAGCTCTGGGAAGAGTGAAAGAAATCAGCAGACAATTTGACAAAAGCCTGTGATCCTAGGTACCACAAAACTATGGAAGTTTCCTTTGTTTTTTCTAAATATATCTCAGGCTTCCTTGGTCTTGCTGCTCTTTTTGAAACTCCCAAGATTTTTACTCCTGATTTGTTTTTCAGAATATTTTTTTTTAAGATTAACCACTTCTATTAGTGGTTTTTAAAAGTCTGTTGCAGGATAGAGATATCAAATGTAAAACGTTAGCCTCTCACATTGTGCTAGCATTTTTAATGTTGTATTAAACTATGTAAATCACTAATACAATACAAATGCCACTAATATGGCAGAGATTATCGAAAACTGCTGACACCGACAGTCTCCAAGGGAAAATTTCTCTGTGATCAGCTTTAATCGGGCCTTTCTCAGAAGCTTTTATGTAGGTTTCCACTCATGCAGGTCAGGGCATCTGCCAAAAGAGTATTTTCCTTGCTGTTTATGTAGTGCAGCAAGTGACCATTTAGCTTAGAGGCAGGAACGTAAATCCTAATGTGTTTGATTTGCCGGGCCACGGTGGCACCTTTTCCATCAGAAACAAAGCTCTCTTCTAGTTCAGCTTACTCAGCAGGATTCGTAAAGCTGGATAATCCCTTGAGTTTCAGCTGCTAAACCTGTTGCAGATATTTAACATAAAATGACAGAGCCACCGTTCTTTAAACTACCTCTTTGGCACTTAGAAAAATCTGAGGCCACTGACCCATCATGAAACAAAACTTATAGTAAAACTTGGTAATGCTATCTTTGTCACAAACCTTTGTGATTTACATTCATGAGCAATCTGAAGTTACCTGGGAAGCAGAGGATTTTAACCGAGGTTACAAAATAATGCTTGTCTTGGCTCTTGTAAAGGGAACCGTGAAAACCATTCAAATCTTCAAAAACATCTTTAATGTGGGAAGTAGCAGATGTCAGGAAGAGATGTTTTTCTTAACTCTACTTTTCTTTAAAATTTCATTTGTTATTTATCTACATCGCTGATTTTTTGAAAGTGATTGCAAACATCAATCCTTTTTTGCATCCTGGGTAAACTTGAATGGGTTTTTATACCTATTGTATTCTACATGGGGTCTTGTACTACTTTTGTCTGAACAGGCCAGCAGAGTTTTTTGCAATAGTCAACAGCTGCTACACAGGATGCACCTTCACTTTCACACTCTTCATAGGGAAGCAATGTTTCCAATGGTGTCTGAAAGGAGATCTAAAGTTAGTCCAGACATTGGCCCTTTGGATGACAGTTCCCAGAACTTAACAGGCTGTAGGCTGAGAAGGTAAGGTGTGCGGAGTTTTTAACTGAAAAGTCTATGGTTTTTTTCACCTCAAATAAAAATCCTCACTTCAGATGTTCTTCATCTTTAACAAGGAAGATATATCCCAGAGCAAAATCTTTAATTTTCTGCTTTCAACAACATTTCTGGCAATGTCATTTAGTTCTATGTTAGTGCCTTTTTCAGTGCAATGGCAGATCTCTTTAAACTTTGCCTGAAGTAAGAGCAGCTAAATTTTTTGGGATGACTGGATCCTAAGGAAACCTGAATATGTTGCTGGCATGCATTTCTCTTTCAGACTGTTGATATAACCTGAAGCAAGACAGCAAAGAGTGCCAGCTGAAAGACCCAGTGCAAATAAATACAGCAGTCAGAGAGGATGGAGCCATAAATAACACTTTAAATATGTATGAAAAGGAACTCTGGGCACAAGAGGACTTATTAATTATTTTTCACTATATCCTCTTGGTAGGATTCCCCAGATCATAGCTGGAATTCTTCTTATTCCTTTTGTTCCCACAGAGGGATGCCATCATCAAAGTCTCCCTTTCTGTGACACCTCTGTTTTCCAAGGTCCATGCAGACTGGACACCCTGTGTAAATTAAACACTAGGTCTGGATTGACTCTGTTCTGGTATCACTGGGCCTCTTGTAAACCCCCCAAGGGGCACGTTGCGAAACAGGCTCAGAAGCAAATGGATCTAGGATTGCTGCTATGTCACCAAAGCACTTTGTATTCTTGATTCTTCTCCTGTACTCCTCAAGGGCTGGTCAGCAAAACAGTAAGCGTGGGAGAATTGTTTTAGAGATTTGTTGTTGTTATATGTGCCATCAGTTGTCAAGAGCAAAAGGAACTTGTCAGCCCAAAACAAAACTGAAAAATGTATCTTGGGTTTCTGCAGAGAAGAATCATTTGGGAAAGAATTGAGAGGAGTAAAGTTTGATTGTGATTCTTAGAATAAAGTACAAAGACTTTGAAAATGGCTAGAAGGAAAAATAACAAGCACTCCCAAACACACTCCCTGCCTTCTAATTCGTCATGATATACCAGTTTAGACATATGTTTTTCCCTTTTTTGAATAATAGTCTAATATTACCAGAGTGAGTAATGTCTCACTTCTTTGAATCTTCACAGTATAAATCCACCAGCATAAATTCACTTTTCAGCTCAGCACACTGAATGCTAAAATCTACCCGTGCATGCCATATTCCCACAAGAGTCTACAGCTGATATATGAAAAGTTGTTTTCAGCTATATTTCCCTGGGCGTGGGAAAAAAGAGGCTATTTAATGTATCTATTCATAGATGCTATGCTGGTGGTACAATAAACACCAAAGACCATCCTGCTGCTGACTTCTGTATATTGTTTCTCGTAGAGTAACATTAAGAGAAACCAAGGATGTCTTTACCGCCAACAAAAGGTAGAACAACACTGGTGGCGGTGGCGTATGAACCTACTTTTAACCAGTCTAACTTCTACTCCACCATCATTACTTGCAGATGTGTGGTTATTTGTCTAAAATAACTCAAGAGTGAGAAGGAGGGACACAATTTCCTTTCTTTAGGGCCTCCATGCTATGCAGGCAGCTGTCATAATTACCATTAGTCTCATCAGAAAGTGAAGGGTCTTTTATACATCGTTGTTATTGTTAACATTTTTTTTTTGAGGAAAGTAAGATCTTTACCTGTAAAAAAAAAAGAAAAAAAAAGCTGAATAATTACTGTGACATTGCAGTGTGGTATTGGTTTTGCGTTGTAACTGACTTGCTTCATTTTCCTCATCTGCTCCACTAATTGGGCTTTCAGCTGTGGAGGCATGGGTTGTACCTTCAAAGCCAAAAACTGCTGCACAGGGAAACTTGTGTTTAGCTAAACTATCTGGCTTCTAAGGGAGAAGAGGGAGAAAAAGTCTGTGACAACAGACTTAGTAGTTCTCCTAAATCAAAGTATCTTCGGTTCCAAGCTCTTTGTTCTGTGAAATATCAGCACTTTCTCTGGGCAACAGGCATTTCCCATGATAAAAAAGAAGTTTAATTGAAATTTCACAGAATCACAGAATCTCCGTGGTTGGAAGGGACCTCCAAGATCATCGAGTCCAACCACATTTCAGCCAGAAATGTGTTGATGAAATATGATGGACAAACTCTAAATCTTACGACTTGCAGCACTATTTTCAGTTCTGGAGAGTGGGAAATAATTTGAGAAAGGACTGAGGAGAAAATTTTTAGTTGTAAGTACTGAAAAAGTGAAAGGAGTCAAGCATCAGCCATATGAGAAAATAGTAAGCTTTTTTTTTGAAATCTGGGCTTATTTATATCTGCCCTCTGGATGCAACATTACAGATTACTGCAAATATCTTTAAAATATTTCTATATTTCTATTTCTCCCTCTTCACATGAAGTAGTCATATGTCAGGATGTCCAGAGGCACTTTTTTCTTTTCCTTAGGTTTTTTGCCCCTAAATTTGATTTCATTACATTATATTGTGCCTCCTTGATAATAAATTAAGGGAAAAACATTGTACATACCTCAGATGAAGAGGTTACCTTCATCAGAGGGAAGATGGCAACCTGTGTTTGTAGAAAGACGTGGGTAGGAAAGGGGGTTTCATCCAGCTGTGAGGATAGCCCTCTGAAAAGGTTTTGTTTCTGTGTCTCTTAAAGGTGGGAAACACTGGTGAGGTCTTGCTGAGATCAGGAGTAGATCAGAGTCTCTGCAGGTGGTAAGAAGAGATGAAGTAACACAGAGGCAGCTCTGGGGACATATGTTAGCTCAAGCTGAAGGTTGTGGAGGGGCACCAGTAAAAACCTGTTGACCCACCACCAGAGCTGTAGTCACTTTGTCAATGACAGAGGTAGAGCACCCACTCCTTTTAGAATACCTCCTAAAAATCCAGATTCATTTCGCCTTCATGTCAGATTGTTGTTGCTGGGGTATAGGAAAGACATCACCTGCATGTTTCAACATATGCAGGTATCTTGAAAGACTCCAAGACATTTTTAAGATTCTTGAGGACTCAGATTCAAAGAAAAACAAAAGGACTGCTGTCACAAATGGTGAGGTTTGGGTAGGATTTCCCAAAAGATATTTCAAGCCTAACTGCTCCAACAAGTGATAGATATCAGAGGGAAAACTCCAAGCTCTCCACTGCAGCCACTGGAGAGAACATCCCCTGCTGACAAGGTGTCCTACTGCACTTTTTTCATTAGTGAGTGCTGGTTTACTTCTCCTAAACTCATGGTCTGTTTCTTTTCCCTCTCACACCTCCCTGAAGAGATTTGTTTTACTTGTATGGATCCCTTGCTTGTGGGGAAAGAAATGCAGTTCACCCAGTTCCACTTTTGCATCACTGACTGTGACAGTGGCACTTCATGACATCACAATGAAATGGGACTCTTGCACAGTCTCCTGTTTAAGCTTTGCAATTTTGGACCTTGCACTGAAGTTAAACTTCTTTAAGGTTCTTAAATGGTTTTAAAAATATTTTTGTTTCACTAGCCAGCTATTAAGATGAGTATCAAAAGTACTAATGTTCTTTCTGTTGTTTTTACCAAGTTGGAAAAATGTTTGTAAAAAAAAATTCATCCAAACATCTCCTCATTAGAATTTCTGTCCATTTTTCAAGAGGTCCAGAGAAGCTTTGGGTAGAACTTCCAAACTGAAGTAATGTTTCAGCCATTTGGACATTCATCCATCTGAGTGAAGTCCACAACTGTAAAGCACCATTCTTTTTTTGCCGCTGTAGTTTCCCTTCATAAGCTTGCAACTAGCCTTTGACTTTTGATTGTTAATTTGGAAAATGATACATTTCAACAAAATCTACACTGTCTTAGCTTGCCTGTTTATATGAAATCTCAGCATGTTGGTGACGAGCAAGAATGTTTCACATCCCTTACGATCCTGTGCCTAACATTCCAAGGAACTTTGACTGTTGTAGACACTGAACTGTGAGGCAAGCATCATAAAGAGAGCGTTTTCCAGGGAATTCTTCATACCCACGCTTTGGGCACCTAGCACCACTTTTATAAAGTTAAACTGTACCAGAAGTGCAATGTATTAAAACTAGCAGTTGGTTTGTCACTTTGTTTAGGTGATGGTCTTCCAGAAATCTTCCAGACCAATGTGTGATCTTCTAAGAGTTTTCCATGCCAAGAGGTGCTAAGAAGGCACATCCTCTGGTCTGACAAGCAAAAGGTGTGCTTCTTGACAATATAACTCACTCAGTGCCTACAATTATTTGGAAAGTATGTTTACAGTGGAGTGCACCATGGACTTAGATAACGGAGACCCTTGCTATGCTACCTTTTTCTCTTGGATTGCTATTCTACTGGCTATCTCTGAACTGAATTTAGCCACATACATCTTCTGCTGTGAAACGTGAACTTTGATAATTAAAGGGATGATTTTAAAATGACAAGATAACAGGCCTTGTGGATAGGAAGAAGATTGGTAAATGTCATATATCTTGGCTTCAATGCACCACTGGACTCTCATGTGCAACCTTAGAAAACATGGACTAGATGACAGGAATTATTAAATGAATGCATTACTCATTGGAGAGAAGAGTATTAAAAGAGTAGGTGTCACTAATTCTTGATTAAATTAGAGGGATGGATTGAGTGGGTGTTTACAGGAATTATCCTGAACACTACGCAATGCCTCCTTTAGTGATTTTCAAGACAGGATGGAGGACACATATATTAAGTTCACAGAGAGCACCACTGGGGAATTTATGTATAATAAAACAGGATTAGAATTACAACAGTGTTGATAAATTGGAGAAATAGTCTGGAAAAATAGAATGTAAATCAATATGCTAAAAAATGCAAAGCAGGTCTGCAGAAAGGAACTCAGATTTAAAATGAGTCACCAAAAAAATTCCATTGGCTGCAAAAAAAGACAAACAAATACATGTGTGTTTACTCATTAAGTGGCTCTGCCCTTTGTCTGCCTGTTGGATAAGAACAAATGCTCTTAAATTACAGTGAGGCAAATGCAGATTGGACACATGGAAAATCCTTCCAGTACAATGGAATAATGAAGCACTAGAGCAGTCTCCAGGACAGCATTGAAAACCTCACCTGAGAAATTTCTGAGAACAGTGTGGGTAAATATCTATCAAGAATGACATAAGAATAACTCACCCAATCTCAGAGTAGAGGAATGAGTGGATGACTCCTTCAGTTATTTTCCTAGAATCAGAGAAGGAATTGGGTTGAAAGGGACCTTAAAGATCATTGAGTTAACCCCCCTGCCATGGGTAGGGACACCTTCCTCTAGACCAGGTTGCTCAAAGCCCCATCTAGCCCGTTCTTGAACACCTTCAGGGATGAGGCATCCACAACTTCTCTGCGCAACCTATTCCAGTGTCTCGCTGCCCTCACAGTAAAGAATCTCTTCCTAATATCTAATCTAAATTTCCCCTTTCAGTTTAAAACCATTACCCCTCGTTCTATCGCTTCACTTCCTGATAAGGTGTCCCAACCTATTTTCTGTTTTTATTTCCTGAAATTCCAAGTTTATCTTCATATTTCACCATGTATTCCATTAGCTAAAATAGCTCTACACCTGACCTTTAAGTTTTCTGTACTTAAACACAATGATCTATCACTGTTTCCACCAAAGTGTCAACCAAAACAAAAGAACTATCCCACGTGACATGTGACTGACATATCACAGGATGGTTCTAATCTTTTTTTTCCTGATAAATTATAAAGCCATGTGAAAAACTGCATGTACTTTTGATAAACTTGCCCTTTTGGCCATTTCACCTTCACTCTGCCATCAGTCTGCTTACCTGTTTCCCCAAGAACGTTTCTCTCATTCCAACCAGCTAGGCAAGTTCAAACAGTTACCAAATGGTATCTGCATCCAGCAAGGATCCTACGGAGAAAATAATGCTTATTATGGAAATATATCTTCTCTCCCTTCTTCCCTCTGAGGGCAACGGGTAGCATCTCAAGTAGAGAGATAGGAGATGCTCATTAATTTCTGGTCTGCCATTAAAATGTTTACTCTGATAGCTGGTGATCATACTGTTATCTTTATACTCATCCAGAGGGGTCATTCCTGGCTTTACAAAAGCACACAGAGAACTCTTTCTAGTTGTGTAATGTCCTAAAAGATTATATTTTAAAATTTGCTCAGAGAAGCTGTGGATGCCCCATTCCTGGAGGTGTTCAAGGCCAGGCTGGCTGGTCTAGTGGAAGGTGTCCCTACCCACGGCAGGGGGGTTGGAACTCCATGATCTTTAAGGTCCCTTCCAACCCAAACCATTCTCTGATTCTATGAAATCTAAAAATCTATAAAATCAAAGGAAAGGCTTATATTGATTTCAGCAGGGTTGAATCAGATCCCTTACAGACAACATCTAGTGGTTAATGCACTGGTTATGTCGTCTTTCTTCCCTTGTAATCAATGCATTTGATCTCATAGTAACAGAGGAATTGGGAAAAATATGTACAAAGAAACAATGCAAGAACACTTTAAGAATACTGCTTCTGCCTTCTTTTGCTTCCCTTTGAAATAACTGCCATATACCAACTAATGAATAACTCAGCATCGCAACCCAATCTCCCAGTGATAAAACCTTTACAGAGACTCCACTATTGTGTAGTCTCTTCTTCTCTGCTTAATGTTATTTAATGTGAATTTTCTGCTGAGAAAGCACAAGTAGCCTAGATAAAATGGAAGTACTGCAAACTTGCCTAACAGTAAAACTGAATTTTTGCCTACTCTTGAATATAATAGCTATATCAGTGATCAGTGACATTTCTGCATTGCGTTTTATACATCATTCGTTTCTGTGTTTCCCAAATCCATTTCTGTAGTGTGACGTGCCTGTAAAATAGCAATATTTTACAGAACACTGCCCAGCACTATTGTATGCCTAGAATTTCTTTACTGCTACAAAAAAAAAAAATACTGAAAAAGTATGAACAGCTGTAATTCTAATTTAAACATTTAAAAAATTCTCTGCTGCATAATAAAATTATTTCAGTCAGCGGTGTTAGTGGCTTGCATTGTATGCTGGTGAAGCAGAGCGCTGAAGTGCAAACTTTGATTTCATCTAGCAAGGATCATTTAGTTAGGAGTGAAAAGAAAGTCTGCCTGAAGAGATCTCTGTAAGAAATCTGCTGTGACAAAAATGGAATGTGTCTGGGATTTTTCACCTTGTTTGTTTCTGCTCACTGCCTTGCTTCTGCTGATTAATGTGTGGTTCCTCAAAGCCTAAAAGATATACGGTATGACAGGTAGACTTTTTTCCTATAGCCCTGAACTTTGTTTCTTTGAGGTTTTCTTGCTGAACCAGAAAGTTAAGCAGGCCTTTCTCTGGCAGTGAACTTTTGCATGCACTATTTTTGCAGACAGATGATAAATATTATATTATTCTAATAATTTTTTTAGATGCACCGAATCACAAACAACTTGGAGATAGGCTGTCATGAGGTGCAGAGAAATGAAAAATAGTATTCCCTTCAGAAGCAGCAGCAGCAGCAGATAGAAGTTTGGATTCAAAAACTGCAGAGGAGGGAATGGGTTTGGTCATGCAAAGCTCAGTGAAAATCTTGCCTTTTTCTTCTGACTAAGGGATGCAAACAGCTCATTACCACATAAAGCCAAACCACATAGGTGATTTTTTGAGTTACTGTCCATAGTAATAGATCTTGCAAATCCAGCTCAGGGCCTGTGTATTTTGCATATTCTGAAGAGGATCCACCTTCAGCCATCAGTGGTGGGTGACACGCTTGCGCTCCTTCCCTTTTGGCTGCTAAGATGGTACAGATACAGCTAAAATCGCAGGGGAAGATGTGCTTGGCCTTCCTCGCTCAGGAAAGTGAGCACTCTGCAGTCTGCCAAGCAATGCAGAGTGAAACAAAACCCCAGAGCAGAGGCTGCCTCGCAGGCAGGCACGTTATCATCCCTCCGAGCCGATAACCGCAGCGTATGAATGAAGGTGCCATGTACGCAGCGATGATGCAATGTGGATCCGCGCCGTCCAGCTCGCATTAGCATCAACGCCAGCATCTTATCAGGCCAGGCTGCTTCGCAAACGAGTGCTGCCAGGCTGCTGGAATTATCTGCAGAGTCAGATACTCATTTTTAGCTTTTTCATCATGGCTGAAGGCAGCTCCACTTGATCTCAGCAAAGTTATTTTAAAATCTGAGGGTTTGCCAATGTTTCTTTTTAAAGGATCGCATCTAGCCTGACTCATTACTCCTGGATTTCATTTGTCAGAGCAGCCAAGTAGTCTAGCTTTTACATTCCCAATGGCCATTATCTCTGTTTGTTAACAGCTAAATGGCTGATGCACGGATACACATTATTCCTGTGTTTTCTTGCAGAGAACGAGCTTCTGCTGGAAACAAAACATTAAAAAAAGAAACTAGAAGGATATGATAATCTATAGATTTTAGAGAAAAAAATGTTTATTGACTGGAAATGTGTATATACGGGACATTTTACTGAGTATTAGCGGTAGGGACTTGATTCATTGGATTTTTTTCCTTTTAGATTATATGTTGCAAATGTTGAAATACGGTCTTGTGCTACTGACACTACGCGTTAAATAATAATGTCTAGCAGAAATCAATGCATTAATTCCAAATACAGCAACTGGTTTCCACGATATGATCTTTACTCATCAAACGAGTGCCAGAATCTGCCTAAAAGTGAGTATATGAATGATCCTGTATGTATTCAGCCATCCATTTAAGCAAGTGAAGATGGTTCCACTGGCCACTGAATAAACCTGATTTTAGGCAAATAATTCAGTGAGTTAGGGTCTGAATCATTGTAAAATTGAACTGAGGAAACTGATTAGCTGATGCAGAGCCTGAACCATGTAATTATAAGATCAGGCGCAGCTGGGGTAGATTCATTAGCCAATGCATTAGAGTTACCTTTCGATAAGAACAAAGAGGGGAAACAATTGTTGCTCCACTCAATAGGTGTATTACAGTTGGTGCATTTTATGTCTGCAGTATGGTGCTGCAGCCAATTGTTTTCTGATTAGCAGTGAATCATGATGATGATGATGATGATGATGACGATGACGATGACATACAGTTGCTCAAAACAATTTCATGTGATAATTAGCTCAACAAATTCCTACCGCTAGTTCAATATATCAAAGCAAATGTAAGCTAAAATCTTTCAAGTTGTTAAAATTTCACATTCATAAAAATATTCCCTCTAAACTGCTCCATGATAAGATTAGCATCAGGACTAACAAAGATGTAAATATTACAATTGTTACTGTGTCCTTTATACCATTAAATCGATTTGTTATATAAGCAACGTACCTTGAGTAATGCTTGCTACTAGTTGTCGATCTATTCATATGAATGATACTGGGATAATTTTGAGTTGGTACATGTAATATAGCCAAGATTTCATTCTAAAAAATACCCAAACAGGAACATCTCCTAAGGTGTGGAAGGCCAGACAGTGCTGGGAGACAGCAATTGCAGATGTATGTGTGACTACATCTGCAGTGCAGCTGTTGAGTGGGGTTTGCAATGAACCAGGCGAGCAGAAATTCCACTGTAGTATGGCAATGTGTTAAGGTAATACTATTACCATAAATGTGCATGGTCCAGCCTCATAAAACCATTATTTATTCTTTGAAGATGTTACATTTTAAGATATAATATAATTGTGTTAGTTGGAAGGAAGGGCAAAAAAAGAGACCAGTAATATTAGCTGGCTGGTTAAATAAATAACATCTGTTTGTGATGACAATTAAGTAAAGCGAGGTTGTGGATGCCCCATCCCTGGAGGTGTTCAAGGCCAGGCTGGACGGGGCTTTGAGCAACCTGGTCTGGTGGGAGGTGTCCCTGCCCGTGGCAGGGGGGTTGGAACTCCATGATCTTTAAGGTTCCTTCCAACCCAAACCATTCTATGATTCTGTGATTCTGTGTACCACAGAATTACATGCAAACTATGCTATTTAATAATGATGATCTCTTGGACTGCAGGACTTTTCGTGGATACTCCTTTGAAAATGTTAGTTCTGAGGTTAATGACATCCGGCCTCCCTCCACTGCCCCCAGTATATTAGAAATATAATATATACTAATAGTATATTAGTGAAGGCAGGAGTACAGGAGGGGAGATAAAATATCATTATATCACTACACAAAATCCTGGTTTTAAATGCTAGGCATGATTATGGCCTCTCCAGTTCAGAAAGCAAAAGGTACAATGAAGGTCAGCAAGGAAGATCAGAGGTTTGAAATGGGTTCTGTCCAAAGAGATATTAAACAGAATAGCACTTTTCAGCACAGGAAAAAAAAAGAGTTTGTGGTTTATAAAATGATGAACAGCAAGGAGGAAGGAAGGGAATGATGGCTATTATATCTCATAAAACAAGAACATGGAGGTATCAAACGAAACTATCAGATTGAAGGCTTTACACAAAAAGCACTTCTTCCCATAATCCATAACTTGAAATGCCATTGCCGCGGGATGCTTTAGAAGACAAAATTATAAACAGGTTCAAGAAACAGCTAGAGAAACTCATGGAGTAAATATCTGCAGTGGGCTGATAAGCATAAGGGTGGCGGCCAGGAAGTCCTGACCTGCCAGGGGCGTCCTGGGGAGGTGCCACCCTGGTGGTTACTCTGCTCTGAGGCTCGTTAGGGTTGTTTTGCAACCACTGTTGGAGACCAGGCGTGGCACCACACAGCACCTTGCTCCTTCTCCTGCGGTTGCAAATACAGCCTTTCTGTTACCTCAGAAACCAGGTACATTTCTCAAGCGAAACCCCACTCTCCTCAGAGAGAGAGCAGGAAGAAAGTGGCAGTGGCCCCAAGTAGTGGGAGCAACTGTTTGCAAAAGGCAGAGAGAATCAGCCCTGGGGTGATATGACTCTGCAAGAAATAAATGAGTGAGAAGCGAATGCTTTCAAAAGCACCCATTTCAGCTCTGTGAGAAAGAAAACAGGAACACTCAGAAAGAATCAGTGACAAAAGATCCAAAAGAGGCAGTTGATTCCCTGCAGGGGAGAAAGCAAAGTGTTTACAAAGACGCAGAACAGTAAATCATCAAAGAGTTCTTTTGAAAATATTTCAAATGTAATGTTCATTCCTACATTTATATGGAAGGCACAATAAAGCGAGATAAAAAAGATACAGCCCTTGCATTTAAGGCCATTTGGACTAAAGCAGGTGTAGCATGTCAAGTAAGAACAACAGCAAAACAACAAAGAGGAAAAGAGGAAGGACTGCAGGAGGAGTGGTGGCACCAGGGTTATAAGTAAGTTTATATGATTGTTTTGGGTTACTGGGAAAAATCTTGATCATCTTGTTTATTCACTTGTTCTCTGTCTCTCTACTTGCCTTAAATTGAAGTAGGTCTTTCAGGGTGCTGAAGGGGTCTATTTTGAGTATGGTCTCACAAACGTTGATTATGGGAAGGGGTTGGTGGGAGGCAAAGGAGTGAAAGCAAAAGGGGAGATGAAGATAAAGGACAACAGATTCAGAAACAGAGGGGACCCAGCACTGCAGATCCTAGCACTGATTTTAATAATAGCTGGCTCTCATATAGAGCTTTTCAAGCACAGATTTTGAAGTGTTTTAAATTGAAGTCTGAATAATTTTCTTCATATTATAAGAGGACAAATGATACGCTGAAGGTCATCCAGCAGAAAAAATGCACGGTAGCCAGGCAGAGGATTCACAACCCCTGAATGCTGCCTGCAAGCCACGCTGCCCCTCTGTCAACTTGGACCGTCACCTGCGACAGGGAGGTGGCGTATTAGAAACTAATTTATCACCTGCTCTCTCTCTAAACGATATGCTGAAATACCGTATCAGCCTGTCTGTGGGGAAGACTGACCTTGGTGGGAACATGCCAACCACATCCTGGTCTCCATCACAAGAAGCGTGGCCAGCAGGGTGAGGGAGGTGATTCTGCCCCTCTTCTCTTCTCTTCTCTGCTCTGCTCCGGCAAGACCCCACCTGGAGAACTGCATCCAGCTCTGGGGACCTCAGCACAGGAAAGATATGGACCTGTTGGAGAGATTTCAGAGGCGGGCCACAAAGATGATCGGAGGGCTGGAGCTGAGAGAGTTGGGGTTGATCAGCCTGGAGAAGAGGAGGCTCCAGAAGGCCTTATAGTATTCTTCCAGTACTTAAAGGGGACCTACAAGAAAGCTGGAGAGGGACTTTTTACAAGGGCAGAGTGATAGGACAAGGGGTAAAGGTTTTAAAGTGAAAGGGGGTAGATTTAGATCCCCCCCAGCACGCTTGGATGTAAGGCAGAGCAGAAAGTGCCATGCTCATGGATCATCTGAAAAGTGCGCTCTCAGCATTGTTGCAGACATGCCAGCATGTTGGTACATAGGACCTATTTTTGGCATTTGAAGTGCACAAATTCCACTGACTCCCAAGCCCTACGGAATGGCCCTTGACCTACAACTGTCAATTAGAATCATAGAATATCTCAAGTTGTGAGGGACCTAAAACTGTTTGAATTATTTCAAGTGTCGGTGTTCTAATTACATGTTAGTTTGCATAATGAGCAGAGAAACAGTTTAAATGCACACAGTATACATGTATTTGGTTTGTTTGGCAGGGTTTTTGGTACCAGGGAGGCCACGGGGGAAGGGGAGGGGGGGGGGCCTTCTGTGAGAAGCTGCTAGAAGCTTCCCCTATGTCTGACAGACCCAACGGCAGCTGGCTCCAAGACAGACCCACCACTGGCCAGGGCCGAGCCATCAGCAATGGTAGTAGCACTTCTGGGATAACATATTTAAGAAGGGGGAAAAAAACCAACCCCATACCTGTGCAGATGCAGCTGGAAGAGCAGAGTGAGAATATGTGAGAGAAACAACTCTGTAGACACCGAGGTCAGTGAAGAAGGACGACAAGGAGGTGCTGCAGATGCCGGATCAGAATCTCCCTGCAGCCTGTGGTGAAGACCACAGTGAGGCAGTCTGTCCCCCTGCAGTCCATGGAGGTCCACAGTGGAGCAGATATCTACCTGCAGCCTGTGGAGGACCCCACGTCAGAGATGGGTGTTATGGTTTGAGAAAACCCATAACAATTTGTTGTCATTTAGACAGTTATTCTATCACCCGATGACCCCTCCCCACCAGGAATAGGGGAACACAAAGAAACGTGAGGGTTGAAATGCGAATAGGTTTAATAGAATGACAGTAATACTAAAGGACCAATATTAATCCTGAAACTGATATAAGATATACAAGAATTTTACTCAGCCAACTCCATCAGCAGGAAGTTGTGCACCTCCAGCAGTGGACAGCAAATGGCGGACACTGGGAGCACAATGGCTTCAGGAGGAAGGGAAGGCCTCAGGGGTCCGGCACCGGGGCAACGAGTTTTCTGGGCTGCCACCATCAAGGGAGAGAGAGCTACACAGCAAACTTTTCTAATTTATATTGATTGTGATGTTCATGATATGAAATAATCCTGTTGGCCAGCCTGGGTCAAATGCCCAGGCCTTGCTCCTCCTCATCCCTGCACCTGGCAAGGCTTGAAAACACTAAGACCTGGAATCCCACAGAGCTCGTCTGGCTACAAAGTAAATATTTTCATGAATTCATGCACTGGGGTCTTCTAAAAGTGCAGTTTTCTCCACCATTAGAAGAAAAGTAAGTCCTGTGTCTCAACCCAGGACACTGGGGAGTACCTGAAGGAAGTTATGACCCCATGGAGAGCCCATGCTGGAGCAGGCTCCTGACAGGACCTGTGGACCCGTGGAGAGAAGAGCCCACACTGGAGCAGATTTGAGTCTCACTACACTCAGAGCAAAGAACTTCTTCCTAATATCTAATCTAAATCTACCCTCTTTCATTTTAAAATTATCTCCCCTCCTATCACCTCACTCCCTGATAAAGAGTCTTCCCTCCTCCCCCAGTCCCATCTTTTCTGTAGGCCCCTTTATGTACTGGGAGGCTGCTGTAAATAAATTGCTCCTTTCCGTGGAGATCTTTAGTAAAAGGTGAAAGATTTATATTATCTGGAGAGAAGCCAGAGTTTGGTCTTTTTGAGAAAGTTGCAGCTTCTGATCCTTCAGACTGACGTGTTAAAAGGGCAGATTCTGACACAAACAGTAATAGAAAAGACCATGTTGATCTTTATGTAGGATATTTATATAAAGATCATGAGAGTGGGTGCTTCACTATGTCATCTATCCAGAAGGCACTAGGTAGTGAACCCTACACAGTGTGTTCCAGTTCACCATCTCTCCTACAGGCTCTCATTTGATCCACATAAGTTGATTTTTCCCATTTCTCCTTCCTTTCTCCATGCTTTCTTTTGAGTCTTATTTCCCAATGCAAACAGAATTATAAAGTGAAATTCAACCCAAACTGTTGAATTAGCCTTCCAGTCAGCCACAAAAAACCCTGCCCAGCCCGCCTCAGATGCTGGACCTCTCTGGGAAGACCCACCTGATTCTTACAACTCATCTGTGAACCTCCAAGAATTTTGCCATGGGATATCTGTCTGCAAAAATGGACAGAAGGAGGAGAAAGGGCATGATAAATCCTTCAATATGCAAAATATTAAAATGGAAAAAGACATAAATTGTTTCCACCCCTTGACCATGTGTGGCCATTAACTTAATTATATTAAAACCTATGAAAATATCTAGCTATTAGTGCAGGGAAATCCTAGAATAAACTACTGAGGAAACTAGTGGAATGTTTCCTAGGGAAATTACTATGGAACAGAAATATCTCTCAGAGGTGGTTCAGTTACGTTTATGCTACCTCATTGCAAAGCTATAAACTGGACACTAGGAGGTCCCTCTCTGCTCTGCCTTGACTTGAAATACGAATTGGTGCCAAAGACACTGCATCACCCAGCCATAGCTCCCAGCCACATTGTATATGACTGTAATTGGTTCAACAATACCAGAAAAGCACTTCGGCTCATATATTTAAAGAGATAGGCTTCAGAAATCTGTCAGTGAAATAAAGGCTGAAAGAGAGCATTCCATCTGGGCTAACCTTTTTTCCCGTATGTCAGTCTCTGTGAAATGTTTTATGTATGTATTCTTTGGAAATCATCTAGCAGAAACAGCTGTGTGTGCTGCCCACCTGCTAAAGCCTACAATCTAGTGTTATTTCAATTAGATTTGATTGCAGGAAAAGTTTATGAAACAGCTATCAATGATTTCATGCCATCTGGCTTCCGCTTTTCTCCTGTTTAGAGAAACCCTGTGTTTACATTGATTGGCCTTCTATATATACAAGCATGATTGAGTTTTATTATTCTTTTTATTTGTCTGGTAGCAGTGTGCTTGGTGCTGTACAAACTCACAATGGAAGAGAAGCTGTCAAAGATTTCAAGATGTGAAGTTCAGCTCAGATACACACAAGGCTTCAACTGAGAACACAGCAAAAGGGAAACTGCATTTTAAAGATCCTGATTTATTAATTAAGATAAAGTTTCCACTGAGGCTAAAACATACTTTATCTTATTTTTAGCCATGTGAAAACTAAGTCCTCGAGCAAGACAGTACCCTGATTCCCTTCCAGAGTCAGCAGAACGAAACAGAAACTTTATGAGGAGGAGTGGGTTTGGTCCAAGTCATGTCTTGGGGTGGGTTGCCTCTGGAGACACTTCCTTTCCACTGTTCATCATCTTGGACACCCAGCCTAGGCTGGGCTTACCTTCTCAACTGCTAAAATCAGAGGAGATGAGTCATCTGTTGACTACTGGCCTCCTTGGAAAATTTTAAAACCCCCAAATTATAGAAATATTCCCTTTGGTTAAGAAGTGCTATCCCATGAAATATTTTTGCTTTAGTAATATTTAGAAGTTTGCTCTCCTCTCAGGTGGAATATGAACACAAGTCTTCTAAAATGCTAACTTTATTTTTCCTTGTTCCCCCAGAATTTTTGATGTTTCTGTTATCTGTGAGGTTTTGGTACTTAAAAGTCAATCTGAAACTGGCTGTCTCATCGGCAGAGCAAATTTGTCTTCTAGATTTGACCTGAATTCAGTTGTGGCAGGCTTGAACCCTGGTTTAGTTCAACTTGACATTTCAAGCGAAAACTGAAAGGTTCATCCCTGCTTAGGTGAACCAGCTTTAGGAAATGACAGTTCAAACTCACACAGCCATCTTGTGTTTGTCCCTCCTGGGAGGGACCAAATTTAAGTGCACGAGTTGACTTTGGAATTAACACCATCTGGTCACACTGTGCTTGCTTAAGGTTTGCTTGTGCCACTTGCCTCTTCCTTCCCAGAAGGATGACACGCAGTGTGGGGCTTGCAGGCAGCCTGGGCATATGTTAGGTTGTCAAACTCAGCGGTCTGAAGGCATCTCTATGTTTTAGAAACACTATAACCTTTTGAAACTCTATTAAATAAAAAAAAATATATAAAAAAAAGAGGCTATTCTTCCATTAGAGCATCCAGAACTCTTCTTTAGAAAAGTTGACATTTCAGGGTTTATTCCATAGTGGTGTGCCTGCATGGAATACTAGGTACCAACAGAAATCAGATTAAAAGAAGCAGGATACAGCTATAAACGCTCTGGTGAGCAGTGTCTCCCTTTAATTTCTGTAGTACCTACTACAATGAGGATTTGCTCCCTGGCTTTCATCTCTTTGTGCAACAGCAGCACGGATGTCACAGCGCCGTATTTAAACTGGCGTGCAGGCGTATGATGTCACTTCAGGGGAAATTCACTATTTAAACACCTTTGCAGACCTGGCCCCAAGTACTTGCAAGCTGAGATCCGCTCTATCTTATGTGTCCTCCTGTCTTTTAAGAACCTCAGCTGTCAGCACGCTTCCCTTGCTTTCACTATGGTACTAGGTTTTCAAACGTTTTACTCAGAAAAGAAAAAACATATAGGCCAGCTGGAGTAGAAAACACTGTACTGTTACCACATTTTTAAGCCAAATATTTGAAGAAAATTAACAATTCTCTTCAAACCCAATGGAAGTGCAGGAAAAGGCAAACATATTTGATTTTGCAGATTTCCTTATGAATTATTTACTACTTTACTAAAACAACTCATGCTAATAATATTGCAATAAGCAGTGCGGCTCTGACTCATGTTTGGCTGAAGAGGTGTGTGAGGATAACGCAGGAATCTTTGCTGTAGCCTGCCATAATTCTCTGGAATACAAATGATACAATTAGCCCTGTACCGCTGAATATATATGGATGCAGACAGATACAAAGCATGGTATACTCAAAGCTACTTCATGAGGTTGTGGAAGGGCCAGGTCATGACCCAGACTTCATAAGTTCCAACTCGGAACTTTGCCCCAGGAAGAATCCTTCTGTAATCAACAGCGCACTTTGAAACTAATTGATAAGTGTCTAATTATCACCAGATCAATTCCTTTAGGTTCAGAAATATTAAAAAAAAAAACAAACCCAAATGCTATTTAGGTTCTGAAACTGCTAAGATTTACACATGTGCTTAATGCTGATCCTCTGGACTCAGTGGGACAGATCACATGTTTAAAGTAAGGAACATGGATAAGTCTTCACAGGAGTAGACCTTAATTGTAAAAATTTAAAATCCCCGTAATAATCACCCACTTTCCAGCTTGATGAATGCAACCTCCTGGAAAAAAGGAAGATATTCCCCCCAACACAGAAAACAACAACCCTGACGACCAACTAATACAAAGAGTCTGAAAGAACTGGATTATTACCATGAAAAGAAAATCAGCAATACAATTGGCAATTTAAGGAACAGAGACTGTCATTAAATAAATCCATGTGCAAACCAGAGGCTAGTATTATTGCCAAAAATAGACCTGAAGAATATGGAAGTGATTAAGCTATTTCATTTGAAAACCTTTTCATAGTTTGGGTGCATCTGATCTTAGATGTGCAGTATGAATAAGCAGTATTTGTCATATATACATATGCAATATATATATATATATAATCTGTGTCTGCATGCAGAATAAGCTCTAAGTGTAAGGAAGTGGATAAGAATCCATTAAATTAATCTCAGATCATTATCTACAAAGAAAATAAGGCAAAACTTTTTGTTACAAAATCTCAAAACATTACAGTTTTGTTAGAGACTTAAAAATCATCTCAGATTTTTCAAGAGACGAAAAATGATGCATAAAATGTCTTGAATAAATGAAGGCTTATTTATAGTTCTCCATTGAACCCATGCAGATCTTTATTTTTCTGCATGGTTTCAGAGTGATATGAAGTAACATTTTGTCGCTTGACACTTTCATCTGTGTTTCACCATAGGAGGTTTTTATAACTCTGGATAGACCTTCAGCTGGTGTAAATTTTATTCCAGCTCAGCATCTGGTCCTTATTTTCACTGGTTTTATATTAGCTCAATGAGTAACAAAACTGTGAAGAAATATGTTCATAAAATGAACATGGTACCCAAAATATATTGCTGGAGAAGAATTGTTTCAAAACAGATGCTGGATTTTGGATGCAGGATAGGATTTCAGTTGTCCTATTGAATCTTTTCCCTGTCTTCTTACATTAGACATACAACAATTTAAGAGAATGGGGACAAATGGAAGAACTTGAGGAGTGCAGACCATCTGGATGAAAGCTGGGAGTAAAATTTACATACATCATAGCATATCTAACCTCCAGAATACCACTTGTTCCTAACCAAATAGATTGTGAGGCTAAGAAACTCTGCTGCTGTACTTTCATTTGCCTCCTTGTGTTAAACATCCAGAAAAAAATAAAATAGGGAAGGGAATATTTCATTTGAAAAAAAAAAAACGACCATCTAGACAAACTGCTGACTACATCAGGGCTGACAAAATGTTCAAAAACATTATTAAGGCCATTTGCTTCTTAAACACTGCAGTCAGCTCCCTGCCTACATCCCCCACCGAAGCCTTACACAGACACTCACAGACAGAGGGTTGGTTAAAACAAGCTAATTTATTGTAATCTTAATGTCACATGACAGTCTGCACAGGGATTAACTATTTACAACAGAAATTCCAACGGAATTGTCATCTAGGCTGCACCAGTGGGAGAGGAAAGTAGTCCTCAGGGTCACAGGCATGGGTGGAAAAGCCTGTGACCACCAGGGTATGAGAGCAGAGCTGCAGACCACGGAGGTGGAAGTTGTCCTGCTGGGTGTGCCTTTGCCTTGAGAGTCTGCAGAGCAGCATCTCAACAACAGCCCAGCTGCTGCTAGAGCTGCCCTCGGCCTACCCAAGGCTCAGGTCAGCACCTCAGCTGCCTGGATCCACGGCAAACAGGATCTCAGTGAAGATGTTCTTCTTGGAGGAGCATGTGAGCTGGAACCTGCAGGACTGGGAGGAAGGCAGCACCGTTAGCTGGCAGTGCTGCGACTCAGGCAGAAGCAGCCAGGCTGACCTCACCAACTGTTGGACCTGGCAGATGACTTTCTCCATGTCCAAGTAGGAGCCTGTGCAGAGGGTGCGCAGGAAGAGCGAGCTCTGATCCCTGGGCAGCTTGTTGTTGGGGTGGTGGAGAAAGCACGAGCTCTCCCCCAGCAGCTGCCCCCTTGAGCAGATGCACTCCAACGCCACACGGACTCTGGGGGTCCTTGCTGGCAGCTGCCCCATGGTGTCCCGCTCCACAATGAAAGAGTGTCCAGGCGGTGGCCGCAGGTACACAACCAGGTGGTATTCAGTGCTGTTCTCCTGAACTCTCCACTTTTCACCAAGGTCGACCGTCTCATTGACTGGGTACATCTGCAGCAAGGAATTCTTCCAAAGCACTTGGCAGATTCCGAGGAGGTCACTCACAAGCTCCTTCAGCACCTTGCAGGTGTCAGGCACGCCCTGTGTAGGAGATGGCGTGGACGCAGCCAAAGACTTGACGCCATTGGGTGAACCGTCGTGCTCTTCCTCCTCATCATCATCCTCCTCCTCCTTATTGCTCTCATCATCATCCTCGTCTTCCTCCTCATCGTCATCCTCGTCTTCCTCCTCCTCATCATCCTCGTCTTCCTCCTCCTCACTGCTGGTGCTCTCCTGCTCAGTGCAGCAGTCACAGTCATGGTTCCTTTTCCTGGTCACACACCAGAGGGTAAGGAACAAGACCAGGCCTCCCACAGGGGTGTAAAACAGCGTCTCCAGCACCACCCAATGGAGCGGGGGTTCCTTCACACTCCTGCTCTGCTCAATCTCCTGCAGCAGCCGAGTCATCTGCTCCTGCAGATACTCCTCACGCTGCTTCATCCGCTCAAGCGTGGCCACATCACCCTGTGGATCGCTCACCGGGCTGGCCCAAAGGGCCATCAGAGCCAAGACGAGCGCAACTGTCGCCGACATGGTCTGGAGGGGATGAGAGAGAAGGGGGTGAGCCAGACTGGGTGGGAGGGAGCAGGGGCCGGGCCTGTGAGCACCGCCCGGGGGGAGCCAGGGGCTGCCCCAGGAAAGCCTTTGGGCACTGGTGTGGAGAGGCCTGAAGGGGCCACAGGCCCTGGCTGGAGCCAGCGTGGGGCCCATCCTGCCCAAGCCGCCCTGAGGGCCAGCCCCTGGATGGGCCGTGCCCCATCCAAGGGCAGGGGACGCCCCAGCAGAGTCTCCCCAGACCCCAGCCCTGCCACCCAACGGCCAGGGGGGTCCCATGGAGCCAAGGGCACCTGGCCCATCCCCAAAGCCTCTCTGGGCACCTGCCACCACTGGGAGCCCCGAGCACCGCTGCCCCCGGCCCCGAGGACGGCCCCGTGCCCTGCCCTGAGGGCTCGGCTCTGGCTCCGGGATAGAATCCCCCTGGCCACCTGCCCCGTCCCCCATCCAGCCCAGCCTTCCCCCTGCCCGCTGCACTCACCGATCGCCCAAGTCGAAGTGCAGGGGGGCAGGGGGGCTGCCTGGGGATATGTCCCTGGGCACGCCTCCCATTGTGACCCGTCTGTGCTGTCATAGTCCCCAGAGCGGCGTTACCCAGCCCACGAGCCCCAGCCTTTGTCCCCACCACCCGGCTCAGTGGGTGAGAGGAGGTGACGTGTCCCACGGATGATTTGGCTCCTGCTCTGCCATCCTGGCAGATGGGTCAGCTCTCTTGGTGCTGGTCTTTGTGTGTGTAGATGTGATGGTGCTCTTGGTGCCCTCATGGCACTGGTGGGGGGTGATGGTTTCTATCCCTCTGGTGGGATGGGGCCTCTCCATGGCACGGTCTCTGCTCTTGCTGTGCTGCTGAGAGATCAGTGTTCCAAAAGACACTTGGTTTCCAAATGGTGATGTGGGGGTGCTGGAGGGGAGGTGCCTGGTGCTGCAGAACATTCCTCCCTCCAGCGCCTGTCCTCACTGTGCCTCCAACTGCCAATATCCTGCCCCCACTGGGACCCCCGAGCTCCGCTGCGCCCAGTCCCTCATCCCCACTGCCCGATTCAGCGGGTCCTGACCATCGCAGCAATTATGATCCTGCCTGGCAGGAGCCAGCTCCCAGGGGAACTCTTGACAAAATTGGCAGACAACCTCATAACCGTGAGGGAAATGAAAACGGGGACCCTTCCAGTGTTTGACACCGCTTTTGGTAAAGAAGTGCCTGACACTCTCTCCTAGGTGCAGAATTTTTTTCACAGAAGAGAGTTCCAAAGGTTTTTACAGAACAGGAAAAAATTGGTTTGCAACTAAAATTAAACTAATATTGCCAAGGAGATCAGCTGCAGTGGAGGTGAGCGGCACTGCGGTGCAGCAGTGGGCTGCAGGGGTGGCAGGGGAGGAACCATTCCCCCCTGCCCCCGGCTAAAAGAGGCATCTCGGGGAAAAGCACCGGGAAAGCAAGCAACCGCGGAGCGTGGCAAAGGACATGCAGGGAGGAACCCGAAGCTCTGTCGGCTAGACAGGTGAGTCCTCCTGGTGATCCTCACCCCCCTCGGTAGGAGTTCAGCCATGGTGTCCACCCAGAGGAAGGTCATGCGCTCGACCCTAAAAAGAATGGATGTGGGAACCCAGACAGAGCTTCCACAGAAACATGCGACTGTCCAGGTCACAGGCTGCAGGAAATGCCAGGACCTATTACTGGTAACAGATGATAGCTGTGAGACCTGCTGTATAAGATGCGAGCAGATCAATGATCCGCTCAGCATGGTGGCAGAACTGCAAGAAGTTGAAAGACTGAGGAATAACAGGGAGAAAGGCAGCAAGGGTCACAACAACCCCATGCAGCGCTACAGGCTTGGGAAAGAGTGGCTAGAAAGTTGCCCGGCAGAAAAAGACCTGGAGGTGTTGGTTGACAGCAGGCTGGACATGAGCCAGCAGTGTGCCCAGGTGGCCAAGAAGGCTAACAGCATCCTGGCCTGTATCAGGAACAGTGTGGTGAGTAGGACCCGAGAGGTGATCGTCCCCCTGTACTGGGCACTGGTGAGGCCTCACCTCGAGTACTGTGTCCAGTTTTGGGCCCCTTACCACAAAAAAGACGTTGAGGTGCTGGAGCGAGTCTAGAGAGGGGTCCGGAGAGTAAGTCTTATGAGGAGAGGCTGAGGGAGCTGGGATTGTTCAGTCTAGAGAAGAGGAGGCTGAGGGGAGACCTTATCGTTCTCTACAAGTACCATAAAGGAGGTTGTGGAGAGGCGGGGGTAGGTCTCTTCTCCCAAGTTACACGCGACAGGACAAGAGGAAATGGCCTCAAGTTGCACCAGGGGAGATTCAGGTTGGATATTAGGAAAAATTTCTTTACTGAAAGGGTTATCAGGCATTGGAATGGGCTGCCCAGGGAAGTGGTTGAGGCACCATCCCTGGAGATATTCAAAAGACGATTTGACATAGTGCTTGAGAATATGGTTTAGTGTTTAGTGTTGGTGTGTGTGTTTTGTTTGGGTTTTTTTCTTTTTTTTTTTCTTTTTTTCTTTTTTATGGTTGGACTAGATGATCTGAAAGGTCCCTTCCAACCTAGATGATTCAATGATTCTGTGCTGATTCTGTGAATTATGTGAGGTGGCAGATGGTTAAATACCTGGAGAAACTGTATATTGCTCATTGCTTCTTCTCATCTAGACTTTTTCCAGAAATGAGTTAACCAACCAAATCCCAAAACAAATCCAGGCCAGAGTGTTTCAAACTGTTCCTCTACTTCAAGACAAGCAAAAATCCTTCCTCTTTATACCTCTGCCACAAGTTTGCTTTTAAAAGGTGCCTCTAAGTATTTGGTGGTTTGAAGGAACCGAAGAACTTTGGACAGCATTTGAAATCACTCATCCTAATATTTAAAGCACATTTTCTGTTAAAAGTAAGTAAGATTGTCCTTTGATGAAAACACTGAATGACATAGCATTCTGCCTTAAATCTGAGCTGAAAAAATCAATTAGCAATGAGAACAGATAACACTAAGATATATATTGCAACAAGAGGACCAGGAGAGAGAGGGCAATTTAGAATGATAGCTACATCAAGCACAGCAGAGTTGATTAAAAATTTAGCAGTTCTGCTGATGAATGTCCTAGTTCAGATTTGGAAAACATCTATGAACTTAATTTTCCACTGATTAAATAATCATTTTATAAACCGTGTATAATTCATGTAATGTTAACTCAACAGACTTGTGAAATATGACTGCAGCTAAACAGTTAACACGTGCCCAGTGAAACAGGACTTGCAGCAGACCAGCATGAACTGGGCAGGGTAACAACCGTTTATCTCTTCTGCCCTGTTCCTTCACATTTTCCACCATCACTGAACACAGCACTGCATACACCATTTGAGGTACACCTTCAGGACCAGATACCCATTGCAAGTGTTTCCACATAAGGGTCCTTAAAGGTGGGTGCCCGAATCCAAGGTTAAGTGTCTTCATACAAAACCTGCACTTGAGAGATGCTGAACAGCAATTGATCTCAGCTAAGTCCTCAAGAAGTGAGGATTAATCATCATCGATTTCAAAGAAAATGAGTGCCCTCCAAAGTGAAAAACCTGGATAACAGAGGTTACTCTTCGTTGACTTCATCCCAGATGGTTGTGGTGGGGAATTATAGTTTGCTCTGGAAAACAGCTCAGTTTTGCTGAAAAAAAATTGTTGCTGAAGTACAGGCATAGAATTACCCATGTTTCTTAGAGAGGTAAGAGTCTAAAACAGAGCTCAGTAGGTCTACAAGATGAGTGATATGATATGATATGATATGATATGATATGGAATGATATGGTGAGGAGTTGGACTCGGAGACCAAGGACATGATTTTCACACAGTGTGAGGAGAACATGTACAGACAACTCAAGCTGGTTTTAAATCAACAAGAGAAGAGCAATGAGAGAGGTGAAGAGATTGGACTTCCCACATCACATAAACAAAGATTATGAAAGGCCAGAATAAACATATTTCAATTTAATATTTTAAGATCTCTCTAGAAAAAGTGGAGCCTTAAGAATATCAGCACTAGAAAGAACACTTGAAAATCCTGCATGATTTCAAGTGTTCCTAAATGTGATTTTTACAGTTCCTCTCCATTCAAACATTGCCTTATTTATACTACAAGTGATACAGAGCAATCTAGCCTATTTTGAAGAAGATGGGAGAAATGAATATCCCAATTATAACTTTTCCAAGTGTTCTCAGTGTAAATCCAAATAAAACTCAACAAAGCTGGGCTGGCTCACAGCTTTGAAATGTGCTTGAGATTTGTGTAAATATTGAAGTCACATTTGCCTTGCAGTTTTGCCCGGGTTTCATTATGAGGTGTTAGTTTCACTGATGCCTCAAGGACTGTGAACTCAGATTAAAACTAGTGAGAACTTTGACATGCACACTTGCAAAAGATCCTCAGTGCAGCATAGCACAGCTTTGGCTCTGCCTCACACCTCTGAGGTTCCAGAATTTGGAGGCACTAAGGAAGCCAGAAAAACATGAAAAAAAAAAAAAAAAAAAAGGAAGGAAAATGTATGTGTACTACAGTTAAGCTTCTCCAGAGGATGCTGCAACTACTCATATGTGGGACTTCTAATTGCCGAGACTTCCAGCAGCCCCTTTCCTGTTTTCTTCACCTCCAATCCATGCCAAAATATCTTATTTTTGCTCATGCCATCGCAGATTCTGTGTGTAATTTCTGTAGTTGTTGTCTTGCTCTGAAGGCTATTGAAAGCTTGGAGGGAAAGCATATTGACTGGGGGGTTTTTCTTGGCTGAGGCCCATAACAGTGAAGCAGTGCACGCACGTAACCGTCACAAGTTTAAAGCTCAGCCTAAAATCAGGCAGGCACACGAAGGAAAAGCATGAGCCAGCATTTAAGGGATGTCAGAATTGCATGTGAATAGCTAAAGATAGTGAAATCTCATCTGTTGTGTGTGACGTGACAGGTGAGCCACGCTTGCGTTGCCCCCTTATCCGTGCCTTATCCGCGACCCCCAGGGACTGGTTGGTCCACAGAGTCGGGCTCCGAGCTACTCCCTTTCTCACTTGCCTTTGAGGCATATACTCACTGATAAGGGTTTATCCTTCCTTGATGGCGCACATCTCCTGCCTGTGAGATTTAGACCCTGCCCCGTGTCTGGAGACGAGAAGTGCAAGCAGTTTCTCTTCCCCCCGGGAGGGTGAGAGGAAATGTTTAGATTGCAGATGTTCCTTTGCCCCCGCTGGGCCCCTGCTTTCAAAAATCACCTTTTTTGCTCATGGAGGAAGCAACACGGTCTCAGCTAAATGCTGCGATGCTTGTTCTGTCACCGGGTGACATCATGTTGCCATGGCAATGCTTGGCAGCATTTCATAGAGGATTTCTGCATTTCAGATAATGGAATTTAAAAGGGCTTTGGTCTGAACTTTTCAGGGTCATTTCCAAACAGAAGATCCTGCCCTTTTACCTGTCATAATGCAAGGGGTGGGAACCCAAATCTGAAGCTGGGCATTAGCAGGCAAGCCAGGGATAGCTCAAGTAAAATTGAGAGGAATTGACCTTCAAGGCGCAGTAGGTATCCCCTCCACCCAGTTATTTCTTTACTTAAGCTTGAGCTGTTCTGGTGTTGGACTTTCCACTTACAGGCACACGCGCTAAAGCACACACATCTCTTTGCAAATTAATAGCTATCATCTGTCATGTAAAATGGTGTTTCAAATTTACATCACTGGCTTTTACCAAGAGGTTTCCTCATCACTAGCTGTCGTTCTCAGGAGGATCAGGAAGTACTCTGAAAAATCAATGCCTTCTTTTGAATAATGGGAACATCTGCTTTTGAAAGTGATGTAATTTCTTCAGATCAACTTTTTAATACACACTCTTTGTACTCTGTTAGATGGCTAAAATTTATTTAAAGAACAGTTACAGTGCGTGAAACTCATGATTTAATTATAATCTGAAGAGGTTGAAGTTTATCAATTTCAGCACAAAGTCATGGTGTTGTGGGAAGTTTGATTACTTTTATTAGGCAATAGAAAATCTGTGTGCTTTCAGTACTCAGATACTTCGTACATTATTGATAGCGCAAGCACATTCTAGTTTTGAGAATGAAGGAGAAAATATTCAATGTACTTTTTAAGCTGACCAGAAAAGAACAGTTTCTTACAAAAATTACTTTCTTAGGAATTTTTTCCAAGTTCTCAATTGTTTCAAAAGAGCCTTCAAGCAGAAAGCATGCAGAATTATAGATCTATAGATCCGGTCAGCATGCAAAAGAAAACACATAATAAGCAATAACAAAGTTAATTGGCAGAGTTCTTGCCTTTGGGTAACTGCTTCTCATTTTTGCTAACTCTTAGGAAAATAAGGGAGACTTCTACAATATTCTAACTATTTCCAAAGTTTTTACTGATTTGGGCAAGTATTTGTGAGAGTAATTTGCATGAAATGGCACTAAATACGTTTTATCTGCCACAAATAAGTATCAAGCAATCATTTTAATGAATAGACACACCCAGTGATATACACACATTAATGTCAATGCTTCTGTATTTATTAAATAATTGTACATTTCCCCATACATTATTGCACTAAAGTGTGTGATTCTTCCCAGACTCAGAGCACGTCTTGAACATTATTTCAAAATTGCGAGTAAACATGGGAAAACTGCAAGGCATTTGCACATTAACTTATAGCAGTTATAGTTTAAATAACCCCATTAATGTGTGATATTATGAAGTTTATTACATAGAGCCATGATGAGCGTAACGAGTGAGCAAATGGGAGTACTGCAGAATAAATAACACTCCTTTGCTTACAAACATCCCCATAAGTTACAATAATAAAGTGTATAAAGTGACAACCCATGAAGAAGCATGGTTCAGTTGGCTACACTAAACTTTCCTTCCTAGGCAATAAAAGAAGCTACAATAAATTTTTTATGTGTAAAGTTAATTTTTCATTATACCGACTAACACAAATGCAATCAAAATGTCAGCAAAGGTTTTGGTTTGATTTAGCCCATTACTTTAAAAGATGTTAGTCATCTCAAAGGTGGTTTTTGACACTCTTAATGTGTTTTTGAAAAATGTTTTATTGTCTACAGCTAAGACATCCTGAAAGTTTCCACCTTTGTAAATCAAGAGAGGAGAAGGGGGGGCAAGTGGAGTTTTATAGGTTTGTTTTACCATACACAGACTTAGAGTCAAATGTCATTTAAACCTACTTTGATTGCTTTCAAAAACTAATCTTTTAGTGGTGAGAAGGGCAACACTTTGCTCCTGGGCCAGTGCCATCTTTCTTCACTGTTTTTTCCAGATGACAAATCCCATTGAAGGCAGCAAAATTCACCACGGGAATAAGTGAGCAGGATTTGTCCCCTAGCAAAAACAAGCTTCCAGATTGCCTTTGAATGCAATGTACAAGTTTGGGATAAGCTTTGTTACCCAGGTTCCACCTGGCACGGGCAGGTGACGGGCAGAAAGCCCAAGCAGAGCCCAGTTGCTCCACAGCCCCCGGCAAGTTCTCAGAAACCGGACTGCGAGCCTTCCCTCTTCACACAGCGCTGCAGCACTCGAGTCTGCCTAGGGTTAAGCATATGAATAAAATGGTGAACAGCTGATCCTGCACCATTTGTGTCTCCATCCTACAAGAATTCAGGGTGAAATATCAGGAACTGGCCTGCCTGAAGTTGGAAACTTTATTTCGCCAAAAAAATAATCTAGCATTTTAATAAAGAATTATTTACTCTGTAATGAAACGTCAAGTTAAATTTCCCACTTTTCTTGTGGATTAATACTTTATATGGAAAAAAAAAAAACGGATTTGCAAGTATCAAAATGACCTAATTGCATTTTTTTTTTCTTTCAGTGTAGTCAGAATCCTTTGTTTCAGAAAGTTCTCTTTGACCTTGGCTCACTTGGTGCAGTACAGCCATGTTATCATTTCAGCATTGTATTGAGTTATGTTATATCACATAGGGGTTTGCAAGGGAGGGACTAGGAAAACATTAATTGCCATCTCCTGCTCCCCAGCTGTTGTGCAGCCCTACAAATTCTCTGCATCTTTCTAACGCTGGCCAACACCAGATCAATTAAAACTACCAGCAAAAAAAGGCTGAATTGTAGTGTCTGTAGCATACCAGCTGGTGTGAGGATAAAGCAGTTGGGTACGATCTATTGGAGATACACACATGCTGGATTTTAAGCCGTGCTCATGACTTGCCTGGTTCCTGGAGAAAAGTCTTCCTTATAGATTTGTTGAGGATGATTAAAGGAAAAAAGCAAACTGGGGAAAAAAAAAAACAACCTGGCCTAAAAAATCAAACAATGATGTTCCATATTTTCAAAGAGTATGCTGGTCACTATCAGAGATAGAAATATGGGACTGCTAAACTGCTCATTTGCTCTAACACTGCCATTCTTTACTTGCATAAATTAGGAATTTAGTAGTCACAACATAGGATTAGGATGGAATTCATCTCACCTGATTTCAGCCATCTTAATGTTAGGAATGAATGTAAGTGGTTGTCTAGGTCCCCTCCATAGCCAGCAGAAACAGGCACCTTCAGAGGAACGTTCATCCCACCTGCCATCAAAAAACATCCGAAACTGCTTTGGGTTAGATATCTGTTTTTTAGATTATGGTCAGGTAAGATGAATTCCACTCTCAGTCACTTGAGAAAACCAGCTGGTTTTCCCATGGACTACAGGAGTCCTGAGTTTCTGAAGCTTCTTCCAGCTCCTTGATACACTTGGTGTTGCAAGTAATATTGCTGCGTGAAAATACATTATCATATCCCTGCCCAACACAAATTTGATCGGAAATAACACCGTTCTGCGTAAGCATAGCCCACGCTCATCATGGTGCATGGGGAATTTGTGGCAACAGCACATAACTCAGTGAGTGCTCTGAAGATGCTCTCCATAGAGTTCAAGACCTCTCATCTCTCTGCTGGTACGTGGTGCCTGGTGAGTAACAACTGTACAGCTGGAATAGTCTTTCTACAGTTTAGCAAGAGGTGAGGTTTGATTGATAATAGATGGGGTGCTCAGTTCCCTTTGAAACTGTTATAAATCAGTCAGATAGCTGCAAACTGAAAAAAAATGTCAGGATTAGCAGAGGATTTTTCAAAGACGTTCGGAGGGCAGAGGTATTGCCTTGCTGAAAGTCAGAAGAGGAACTGGGGACTAAACTGTTTTCTTCCCAGCCTCCAAGATAATAAAAGAATCAATCCTAGGTCCATAAGGAGAAAAGGGCATGGGTACTTTGAAGGGATAGCTCAAGCTTTGCCCACCACTTGGATCCTGTGGTGGTGCTTCAGGACGATTCACCTGCTCAGGGCCTTAACAGGAAAGGCAGAACTTGGGAATTCCACCTTTACAATTACAAGGATGAAGCCTGACTGTGGCTCTCCGTTGCTAAGAGCATGACTCTGCGAGTTAAGGAAGGAAATTATTCATTCTAATGAAAAAAGTATTGGTCAGGATATTTCAGTGTATCTACAACAATCTAACTCATCCAAGAAAATCACCAAGGATTATGAGGAAGCTCTCATTTTAAATTAAGCATAGGAAAGACCAGAAATAAAGCCTTGTCGGTGAGCAACTAGGAAAGAGCTGGTAGCCGTGTCTATTATTAATGTCATCCAGCCCTAGCCCTGAAGAGATCCCACTTTCTGTTGCTTACTTTCTGCCAAGCTTCAGCTGTTCAAGCCAAAATTTGACATGGCAGGCATCACCCAACAGGGGTCACGAAGCTCATCTAGGGAAGAAAAGAGACATGCTTATGCATCTGTAACCAGTGCTTGCTGTTGTGTAACCCTAGCGGTGACTGAACCAGTGACTTTCCACTTTTTATCGCTCTGGTCACTGAAAGCTTGTGTTTCTTCTACAAAGGGACCCCAACTTCAGAAGTGGGGCCAGCCTCAGCTGAAGCTGTCAAGTAACCGGACACTAAACCATTTTTTGGTGGATTTCTTAGACATAGAAAGATTTTCTTTTTTAGAAAAGGAGTTATTAGCTGTGTTTTTTAAAGAAAAATATATCCATCGGTTTAATTTGTGGGTCAGGAGGATATGTAGGATGATGACGAGTCATTGGAAAGCTTCATAAGGAAACCACTGCAGGCTGCACTCAAAGCATGCTAGTGGACATCATCAGGTCCCCTGTGCTGGACGAGCTAAAAAGCTGATTAGGAGAGTCAATACTTGAAACAGGCTCAGGGAGAGGGTTTTGTCTCATTTGAATGCATCTACAATGCAAATGCCAGCAGCTGAGCAAATCACCTAGGACTCAATTTATATTCTGTGGTCAGAAATAGGCACTTTTAAGTAGTGATTCATCTGACCTATTTTACCTGTCTGCTCCAAGAGGAATTGCACTGTGATGCAAGAGTTCCTGTTTCTTTCCAGTAAGATAACCTTAAAGGGACTAACTCAGATGCAGACTAACTCTCTGCATAGCAGATATCTGCACTGGTTGGATGAATCTCACAGTCTACTTTTGTGCCATATGTAGACCTTTGTGGGTGGTGAGTGTAATGCCAATGAGAATACAGCAGGAAGGGAGCTTGCACTCCAAAATTCACCAGACTGCAAAGACCTAGTGCCATAGAAATTCACTCCTACCAAGTGTAGGACGACTACAATGTGGAGAAAGCAGTAATGTGAGCAGACAAGGGCTTCCATCAAGAGATGGATAAATATACACAAGCTAGTGAAATAAAACTATTTCAGTGTCTGAGTTTAGAGTGAACAGCGAGAAGTATGGAAAGGGTCTTCCCTTTTCCAGCAAGGATAACTTTTTGAAATTGTAGCCCAGCTGTTGTAAAAGACTGGAGCATGCCTTTCTCATTTTAGTGTCATATTCATAATATGGAATTATGTTATTTCCATGGAGATGCACTGTCTGCAGGACACTCAAAAAGAGTTGTCACCAAGAAACTGCAACTATGTTATGTAGAAGCATACCTTCTACACCATGTTCAGATACTAAGCCATAGTGGACTGAAAGTGCATTAATACCAATTGGGGAGTTAAGCTCAAGACTTCTCTCCTGAAGGTTCGGCCTCTGTGTTAGACAATTAGAGTTAACACTGAAGAGCACCAAGACCCAGACGACAGACCTGAGAAATCCAAGAAGGCATTCCTGATTACATGGTTGAGCCTCCTTGCAATGCACCTTGCCATTAAGTAGGGAGTATTTCTTGTCACTGCTCAGAGGTCAGACTCTGCACCCCACAAGGTGCAGTTTGCTGCTGGCCCTGGGAGGACATAAAGGAAGTCAAGAGACCATAACTTAACCAGATTCTCCATTGCTATTGGCCTAACCAGAGAAAGCAAGCAAAAGAAAACCACACAGTCTGCCAAGGAACATAGATCATACAGAGCCACTGCAGATCCAGAAAGAGAAGGAAGGAAATTGGACAACTGGAGAAGAGCAGCAGTCAGACGCCACCTCCATACAGAGCTCATGGTGTGACTTGTGATCTCATCTGTCATCTGGCCTGATGCAGGATTAGAAGAAAAAACCTACCTCAACAATACAGGGGACCAACAGGACTCCATGTCTCAGCATGAAGTCAGCAGCAGGGAGGAACCATGGCAAAAACTCAGACAGGAACTGAGGACTGGATTAGATAGATAGCCTGAAAGTGCGACAGGCCTCCTACTTTTAGGGACATCATGGTACAGACATATTCCAACAGAGGTTCTGTGTTAATTTCCCCCAGCCTCAACAGTTCATCTGTAAATATGTACACAAAAAACTAAACAAAGACGCAGATATTTTTAGGAAATAGGAATAGATTTTGAGGGAGGAGAATAAATGACAGGGGAAGAAAACTGGTGAAAGTATCCAGAAGTCCATTTACTTGCCTGGGTATAGATCCCTAGCTGCATTCTTTCATGGAGAAATTATTCATTCCATAATGAGAGTGCTTTATAAGCTTTAGCCTTTATGTTTTTACAGAAAACATAGTTCAATGCACTGAGAGCACATGGGTCCTGTGAGGACAATAGCGGTGATCAAGTAATTAAATGCTATCATACTGGATGATCTTGTGGGTAGTACCACTAGTTCCAAGTTCTACATTAAAATTAGCACTTCCTACCTTAGGATTGCTTGATTTACAATCTGAAGAAAGCATTATTTAAATATAATTTGTGATGTTAAAAAGTATACTGACACCAAGTATTAGTATGCTGGCAGCCATTTTGATTAACCCACCAGAGATTTAATCAGGAATCTTCTGCATTAAAAGCCTGTGCTGGTACAGGCAGAGCTGGCAGTAAGAAGTCATCCAAGAAATAAATTTGCATCTTCAGAGATCAGACTGAGGAGAGGCTCCGGAGTGCAAGGGCAGTATTACTATTTTGGCGGGTTTAGCCGTATCAAAGTATAGAAAAAGAACTGACATTTTTAGATTTTCATTTTAGTGGTGCCCATTAAAATGGAGGAAATTCATTGTGGAGTTAATTGTTTTCTTTCTGTCTTGTACAAAACATGAAGTATCTCAGTGTGTATTGTAAAAAAATATCTGCTAAGCAATTGCACTTCAGTCTTTTCCTAGATGATAATCTCAGAGAATATCAAGAGCAAATGTTAAGGTTCAGGAAAATAAAGATGAAATAGAACAAAATTTACATTTGAGGTGTTATAAACCTATACAAAATAAAAACATGTATGTTAAGTGAAATAGTTCAGGAAAAGAGTTTCCAAAAGAAGAACTGTTGACACCTTAAGAGACAGGTATGCCCTGCAGTCATATAATATTTGATGTAAAAAATTTTTCTGGCACAGTTTTCAGTCTACTGGAGCATTATCCTTTATTAAGACAGGAGTTTGAAAGTTCGTACTATCATTTTCTATCTGTGTCTCATTAATTTTATCTTTAAGACTCTTCTTTTATTCTCCCTATACACATAGTATTATGCTTCATATCTTAAACTTTTAGGAAATTGAATCCAGCATCAGTTCAAGAGAATTAAATTTAGACTGCTTGGTTTTGAATGGCTAAAAGATTCAACACTGAAGAAATTTTTAGAAATGCTTGATATTGTTAAGCAGTAACTTAAGGACAACCTAGTAGTTAAGGTACAGAACTAAGCATCAGGAGATTTGGATTCACTGCACTGCTCCAGGTTTTCTTTGCGAGCTGATGCAAATATCCATGTTCCCCATCTGTATAATGGGAACATTATTCTTCCTCTGTCTGCACTGCCTAGGAGTCCTGCAAGCTGCTCTTCAGAGGTACATTATTCCCTCATCTGCGAACATTTTGCAAGAGAAAAGCTTTTAAATGTATTCTTTTTCAGGGCAGGAATGATCTTATTATGCTTTTGAACCGCACTGTGCAGCACTGGGATCTGAATCTGCTTGTAGCTCCTTCTGCTACAGAAATACAAGTGTTAATAATAATTAATGATATTAGCACCTTTTAATTGTGCTGCACTTGTAAGCTCCTTCTTACCACTTTGCTCTGGGTTAGGGAACTCCCCATTGTCTGCTTTAGTGATGGTAAATACCACTGTTGCACAATATTATTATTGTTGTAGTTGTTAGCAATTTATTCAAAGAACATCTTATGAGTGCAAATAAAGCAAGCAGGTGTCTGCACTGAGGAGTTTATAGACTACATTAGAAATAGCACAGCAAGACATGAACAACAGAGAGGGAGCATTGGAATTCAATGCCTTTCATAGAGATAGAAAGCAATAGGCTTTTCTTTTCCCTGTTCTTCTCATTTACTTTCTTGTTGCCTTCTTGGAGTCCTGGTGTGTGCGCAACCTTTGCGTTCTCCAAACACTGGGCAAAACACACTTAGCTAAAGTTTAGGGCAAGATACATAGGAAGTCTCGGAGGAGACTGATGGGGCAAGAAACTCGGTTGTCTTCACAAATCCCTGAAGAAATGACACCTCTTGAAAATAAAGCATAATCTCTTATCCATCAAACCTGCATTTGATCACCTCTTCTCTTGTGGACAGCTGTGCAGAGAATGGGAGTGCCCCTCAGCTCCCAGCGATGTCCTATCCCAAGGCAGAATCGTCACCTTATGAGGTACCGGAATCATCACTTGACAAAACAGAGGAGCAGTTATTTTAGGTTCTGACGTAAAGACTGTTGATACTAGAGGTGAGATTCTTGAACTTTGGACCAGGTCTCTTTATTAGCCTATGTAACCTGACAAAAGCATTTCCTCTTTTTCTTTCTGTAGTGCGTTACCACTCCTTGTTAGATCTTGCCTTACCTGGGACTGCGGTTCCCACGTACAGATTTATGGGGAGAGGTAGAGGCATGTGAAGAGCTCTTGATCTCCCCTGCGCTGACAGCAGCTGATGCAACACATCCTGCTGCATCACAAAATGCAGCCCTGGTGGTTTTGAGAGGCATGTCCATCAAAGCAGAGACTATCTCTGCCAGGAGCAATGGGCTTCAGTCCTGACTAAGGCTTTGAAGTGGTCCTGTCTCTCCACCTTCACCCACTAAATAAAACAAAGAAGAGGTGAGAAGGGACTGGAAAACAAGGAGAGAGCACAGGAAGTCATCAGGTAGAGTCTAGACCCACGGCACTTTATAGAGAGGTTATAGAGCCACCACAGGAGTCAGAGCCACAGGGAGAAAGAAGTAGCTGTACAATCTGTCATTACAAGATTGTGCACTGGAAATGAAAATGTCACCCCAGAGTGAAGTGTTAACTTAGTTACCCTACAGACAACTCCAATTGAAAAAGAATTACAGGTTAAAAAACCAAAGGAAGAACCCACCACCGGGGCTAATAGCAGCTGGTGTCTCTTCAAGGGTAGAAAATGATGAAGGCTGAACTGCTGCCAAAATCCGTGGTGAAGCCAAATCCGGCAGGGAGACTCTGTGTTTTGTCAATAAAGTCTGGATCAGGCCCCTCATTTCCCCTGTGTTGCCTGCACTGAGCAAGAAGCAGTGGAGAGGAAAATGAGTCACTCTTGTAGGAGGCCACGTGTCCCCCTTTGCCAGGTGGTCTGCTGACAGCGGATTGCTCTGTAGGGCATGTTACATCTCTGCGCTTTTCTCATCAAAAATGTCAATACTTTCTCCTTGCCTTTGAGTGTTCCTAGGAAAGTACATGCAGACTGCGGGAAATGAAAGTCATGAGATCAAAAGGGCTGAGGTAGGTGGCTCCTAGGAAAAGTCCCGAGGTAGGGGCAAGAACCTGAGCAAAAGGACAAACAACTGTTATTTACTTATTTGTGTGTGGCTGCAGTTGTGATTCTGGAAGGCAGGCAGAGAAGCCTGGTGCCTGCTTCCCACTGAGTGTTATGAAATCTGTTGAAGTCAGGAAAAGTAACTACCAAGTCCCACTGCCAGCACTGAAAAATGCAGCAGTCTTTCCTTTCCACCATCCTTTATTTTGGCATCTCGGGCTGAGCTTAGTTTAGTGAGCTCCCTGTCACTGTCAAGGGAAGATTTGCGAATTTCCTAACCATGTTTTCTTTCTTGTGAGTGAATAGCACTGCTGTCACCTAGGAAAAGAGACACATCTGTGGGAAAATACTACTCTTAGTCCATCAAAACTTTGCCACAATTTCAGTGGGTCTGGGTTTCATTCCAGTGCTCCCACTCTGACTCGACTTTATTCCCATTTTGTGTGTGAGATACTGGGCGTTTTGAACTCGTAGCATCAAAACAGCAGAAGGAAGCACTAAAACTTACTGTTTGGGCTTCTCTGTCCAAGCTTGTCCTTTCTTTGGTTTGGCTACAAGCTGTACCAAAGCCCTTGTCCCTACGGTCATGGTGAGTATAAAGAAGTGCTGGCAGCACAGAACCGTGCCCCCCTAATCTGACCCTCCTTCTTTGCACATTGCAAAAACATTAAGAATTTTAAAAAGTGTATCCAGGGCTTAATTCATTTTAAATTTTCACCATTTGATTTAGTGCCAGGGGATTTAAAAGAAAAAGTGAACTGTTCATCAGCAAGATTATGCCTTGATGCCGGATGCAGCGTCCCCAAGGACCCCACGGAGGGGCTGCTCCTTGGCACAGCTGGACCACGCAGAAAAGGCAGCACAACCCCGGGCTCTGTCAGGTTCTCCGAGGAAACTCACTAAGCCAGTTTTCCAGGAGAGTGGGGAAGACTTCATTGTAATACACTGTCTATAAACACAGCCTGAATTTGAGGCAAAAATGCTCCACACCGGACAAATTGATTCTTTACGTAAAAGGGTTTTTTAAAGTAACAGGGGAAAAGGTAAGGTGTGCAACAGCAACAGATAGTACCAGCTTCAATAACAAGCTAGTTAGGAATGGGCTGGGATTTAGGTGTAGTTTCAAGGTAAATTTGTATTCACATAGATGCACCAGGATGGATTTTTATATGAGAAGTCAATTAAAAGAAAAATCCAAACTGATCACAGACACTCACTCGCTCTGCTGCCATATCTGAATTTTATGTGCGTGTTTGGTTGCTGATCACTTGGACAGAGAAAAACTTGTTTTATTTTTCTCCCTGCAGCTTGTTCATTAAAATTCTGTTTTACTCCAGCAGCCAGCATTGTGCTGCATCCTGACAACTGCGCAGAGGGAAAGTGCCACAACAGACACATGCCAGCTGTCCCTTCCAATCCAGCAAACTATTGCTTCCCCGCGTGGAAATATAGTATTCGCCCTTTTCCTGGGGAAATAACATATTCTGCAGCAAGACAATAGAACGCAGCTTGTTTGTACATGGTTAAAGTACACATGTGGTAAACACTGCAGCCTGATTTCCCTCTGCATCGCTTCAGTTTTGCACAGATGCGTACCAAAATGATTCCTACTGATGTGGGTTTTTGGCAGCCATAAAAAAAAAAAAAAAAAAAAAATCCTAGCTCTTGTTAAGCAACCTCCCACTCAGATCCTGAGTCCCAGGAAGGTGTCTGGCCCCGTGCTCGTTCCCGCGGTGCCTGGAAGATACGTGCCTTCGCAGAGGGATCGCGCCGGCGCTGGGCACGTCTCTGGAAATTCCAGGGGCACGTATCGCAGCCTTATCTCCTGGATTAGGTGCAGAAATTCCTCTGCTGCTCCAAAATGCTGGCATTACGCCAAAATTCCTGGATGCCTAAAATTCAGCTTCGAGGCCCTATCTAAACAAAGGTTGAGGCGTACCCAAAGTGGACCTTAGATGGAATTCAGGCACCTGAGTACAAAAATGGTCACAACACGGTTGCAAAATGCTGCTGTACTGCTGTTTTCCAAGCCCAGAGATGCCCAAGGTCCAGAGATGCTTTTCTTTCTTACTCTAAAGTCTCCAGAAGCCTGAAAGTGGATTTGCAGTGGCTACATAGAATTGTCCCAGAATTGGCCTAAGTGGATAAACCAGTAGCTAACTCAGGTCTGGTTTGCAGAACTGAGTTAGCTACTGGTTTATCCACTTACCAGTGGATAAACTGGTATCCACTGACCTTGCAATTTAACCTTGAGTAAAACAATTCATTTTCAATGTTGTTGGTGGATTGCAGCACTGAAGCTGCTGGTGGCCAGCACCCCTGGGGAGAAGGCCACGAGCTCTGACACTGGGTTCTGATTCCTTTTTCTAAGTTACTAAGCTTAGAGTTTAATTAACATTGTTGATAAATCAGTGCAGCAGTTTAAACAAGAATATTTTAATATACAGCAAAAGTACTTGCTTTTAAAAAACACCTAAATGCCTGCAACTATTGAATTCCAGCATCCTTCAGGCTATATTGTTAGGCTATGTTATATTTGAGATGCAAAGGGGACTATTTCTGTGCACAGAAATAGTCTCTGCAGCAAGTTATGCCTGGCTGGCTTTCACGTTGACTTGATGTTTGCTCATTCAGCATGAGAGAGGTATTTGGGCCCAGGCTCTAATAGGGGAAGGATCAGAACAGGAGGAGATTTTGCGTCAGTGTGTGGGCTGTGAATGCAACAAGGAGGTGATTAAATAGACACTGGCAGCAGAAGATAAAGTTAGCAATTATGAGGCCATTTCCAGGAACAGGCTGCCCAGAATAAAATTATTTTGCTTAAAATCAGCAGGTAAAAGTAAAAAACGTCTTTCAAAGAGGTCTGCTGTTACGACAAGATTGGGTTTTCTTTCCCTTTCCTTTAGAGCTGCCAACTAAATGGTTGCACAGTTTCCCTTCGCACATATCTTGGTGATTATGTTTAATATTATTGCCCCTCTTTTCAGAGCTAACAAGGCTCATGTAGAAAGTTAGGCTGGAGAACGATACCACAATGCCAAGGAAACAGGAAAAGGAGCCTGTGATCTTCCCTGCACCTTCTCACCCTGATGCTGTGGGCCCAGCACGAAGGGGGAACCACCCATGATGTGGATCCCTGCTGCGCTCCACCATACGAAGGGCGAGGAGGCAGCAACATCACCAGACAAACTCTGCTTAGTGCCAGTTGTAATGTGAAATCATTAGAAACTGGGCAAAGATCACAGAATTCTTCCCTGCAGGCTTCCAGATTCATGGCAGATGACAGCTCTTTTCCGTTGTTCCTGACAGGACTGGCTCCAAAATACTTTGCTGAGAAGTGGTGACCAAATCCTGTCAACCACGCACATAAGCCAGTCAGCCCCCTACCTTTTGCTTTGTTTGGGAAATATGCATGCTTCATCTTCATATTGCACAAGCTGGTTTATATCGATCAACAAGAGCTATTGAATATGCATTTATACATGCTGAGAGCACCTCAGGTGCAGGGAAAATAATGTTACGAGACCTAAATGCATGAATTTCCACTATAAGAAGACTGATGTGAAAGCTCAGCCTGCTGTAAAGACTGTTACCTGTGCAACGAACTCAGTGTCCTTACACATTTCCACTGAGATCTTTTGGGAGCACCTGACTTTGCAAGATTTTCTAACTAAAAGAAAATACCTGAAAGGTACCTGTTCTGCTAAGGGTTTCACATTTTTGGCTGATATCTCACAAACATAGATAGATACCCCATAAAGTAGTATTTAAATGCTTCCCTCTGCAACCAGATCCATCCCTCAGAATAGAGGGAAACTGCTAAATAACATGCGTGTTCCTGAAACTGATCTCAGCTAAATATAGCACTAACTATGGTGCGATTTTATGGGGTTTAGTCTTAGTGGTAAAAATGATGATCATCTAGTCTCCTGTGCCTTTTGTGTAACCAGGGCCATAGCATTTCAGGGCTTCCTCCATCTACCCTGACAGGTTGCACTTCAGGGTCCAGCCTCGGTTTTGTTCCCTCACTGCTGGTAACACAAATATAACCCCATTGCTACAGGAGTCACCATAGAGACAGATACACCACTTGTTCCATCACTGCTGGTAGCACAAATATAACCCCATTGCTACAGGAGTCACCACAGAGACAGATACACCACTAAAACCAGAGCCTCATCTCCGCAGTCAAACCTTCATACATCTGACCCCGACACTGGACCTGGAAGCTTTAACTGCTACAGTGAGGACACTGACAGAACTAGCCTGGAGCTCAGCAGAAGATAAGATTACCAAGGTACAAGGTTTTACTCAATGTCCAAGAGTCCAAGAAATAGCACAAAGATGTGGTGCTGAGGGATGTGGTGTAGGGGAGGACTTTGTAGAGTAGGGTAGATGGTTGGACTCGATGATCCCAAGGGTCTCTTCCAACCTAGATGATTCTATGATTCTATGATTCTATCCTCTGTACCAGTAAAGGGGTGAGGAGGAGTTTGCTTCCATGATTTTTTTTTAAAGAAAAAATCCTTCAAAATCTATGTTGTGGGCCATAGGAGACCACAGAGCCAGTCACACTGATCCAGGAAAAATTGTGTGGATGCCTGCAAAATCTGTGCATGCTGCTATCTCTTTAGTAGAGTTGCCATAGCGTGTGGGCACACGTGCCATGGCATAACAGCAACCTAACAGCCCAAAGACTTACAAGAACAGTCCAGTGTGTGGTTGGGAGACCCATGTGCTCCAAGGCATGTTTTTGCACGCAGAAGTGAGGTATTTTACAGTTATGTCAAGTCAACAAATGCAGTAGGTCTGAGTGCCGATTTTTTTTGCTGTGTGAACAAGTCCAAATATACTTCATACACACTTATTCTTATTCTGACAAAATATACAAAAGAACAAATGGTTCAATCTTTTCTACTAAATGCTGCTTGAGGCATATAATTAGCAATCTAGAGAGGATGATTGCAAGTGAACTGGCATGAAAAGTTACACTGTTATCACAGAAGAAGTTGTAATATTTCATTAACATTTCATGATGCGTGAATTAATTGATATTTATTCACAGAGGTGCATTGGAAATAGTGGTGCCTCTTATGATAATTATACCTATTTTTCAATCTGAGAGAGGAAAAATCTGCCTTAAATACTATGAGTTATGAGGCAGACCTTCAAAGAACAGCATAACTTCTTGTACCTACAAAAATACTGCAGTTATGTGCATTTCTTTCCTATATTCATGGTTCCAATACCTCTGCCTATGTACATATTCACAGTGTTTATGTCACATAATGATGCATGTGGGAATGTGAACATACATCTTGGGGGGGGGGGAATTGTTCTTAAGTGTTATTTTTATGAGAAAGAATTAATCTACCCACTAGTGAAATACATTCAACCCTCAAGTGAAACGGCAAGAGTTGTTTGCCATCTATGGAGGCTGCATAGATCCTAAACAGGGTGGGAAAAGCATACCTGTTTGTGAGGGTTTCTCTCTGAGGATTGTGCTGCTGAATCTTACAGGTATAATATCAATCCTGAAGCTTAAATTTTTAAACTCTTAATCACCGGAATCAAATGGCAGGTTGAGCTAAGCTGCGAACCTTCATGTGCTTGTCAACTGCTTTGTGAATACATGATCAGATGGACAAGGGCAGCAGACAGGAGTATTGAGAAAGAGTTTTAGAAAATATTTGAGCAGCTTTTGCCCTACATACAGTGAATATTTATCACCACAGTGAAAAGTGATGGAATTGGTGGTGTGCTTTCTTTGCTTCCTGAGACTAGAAGATACTCCTCCTATATGTAATAAAAGTTGCCTACTCTACCATGAAGCCTCAGACACATTAGGAAACATTAGGAATCATTAGGAATCATTAGAAAGGCTAGGTTTATTGACACTCATGGACAACCTGAATCAAGGTGAAGGAGGATTTCATAAGTATTGGAAGTAAAATAGGTGGCACTGAATATCCAGGAAGCATATGAAAGCAGAAAGATTGTAACGACTAAGAAATGATAGCCAAGAGGAATTGAATGCATTTAGAAATATCCAAATACTGCTGAGTTTCAAGCGGGAAACCGCAGAGGCTCTCTCTGAAGATTCAACTGGTCAAATGGAGCTGGGAACTGCACAACAGAAACACCAGTTTGGCTTTCAGGGCCACCTGCAAGATGCGAAAGAGGGGTCCAAGAAGGTCCCTTCGGTCCAAGTCTACTATGCTAAAAGGAATGGACAGAACAATCTGGAAAGGAGGCTAGAGAATAACAAACTGTGCTGTCTCCTTGGAGTCAAGTCTCATGACATCATTCTGGGAAGGCGTTTGGAGGTTGGCAGGAAAAGTTCCACTAGTGAAATTGCATATTAGCGCAAATGGCACTTCTGTACGTGATAACCCATGGAGCATTTGGAAGGCACTGCTGGTGATGCAATTCACAGTGATCTCCTAGCCTTGAAGACTCTCAAGTTGAATAGCTGCATACGTATATGATGTCAGACCTAAGGCAATGATTCCATAGTGAAGGAAGCAAGAAAACTCTTCAGTGTCCATTGCCGTATGGAAAAACCTTTCTCCTGGGGAAAAGGACGGATTACAAAACCATAAAACTACCAAAAGTTTGAAAGTTCAGAGTGGACAAGAGCAGAACAAATAGCACTCATTTTATGCCAAATCAAGATAACAAAAACAAAATTAATCAAGCCTGCAAGGGATAGAATGAGAAGGCATTCTTTACACCTCAATATATATATAAATCTATACATCAATATCAGGATTCTGTGCAATAATCAGGAAGAATTTTAATTGCTTCTTTACAAGCATATACTTGGTCCAATTACTGGTACTAAAACTCTGCAATTTTCGAATGACTGGATTGTTAAAATTGCAACTTCTGTTTTATGTGGGAAGGGTGGTGTGGGAAAAAGGGGAAGGCAAAATATCATGACATCTCCCTAACTTCCTGATAATTTAGAGTAAAGGATCTTGAATATCTCTAAAGCAAATTTCAAAAAGCATGGAGTAATAGCTTGTGTCTGACATAGATCACTAGATCATACTATGGAACAGCAGGAGGGGATCTTTAAGATCACCTGAGACATAAGGTGCATGTGACATAAAGGGGTGCTGCAATGGGGGATGTCTGTTTCACTCAGATGTGATAAATTGTCAACTTTGACATTGCTGGTGTGTCCTTGGAAAAATTTTAATTTTAAAGATGAACATTCAGACGTCTGAAAAGCAGGATAAAAATGCAATATCTATAGATTTGAAAGCTGGGGCATATCGAGTGCCAAGGGACTGACTTTTTTCCTGTGGAAACAGAATAGACCCCATGTATTTGCTTTCTTACAGGACTGATTTACTGTATGGAGGTGGATCAGTTTGATTTCATCATAGCACGCAAGAAGCCATGTGGAGAAGAAAACTTTGAAAAGAGAGTGCCAATCAATGTATCAGACAAAGTATCATGAAACCTCTTAGATGCCAGCCAGACAGAATTAGACTAGAAAAAAGATTGGAAGTTTAACCATGAACCAATGATTGGAACAACTTGCCAGAAGTTATGGTTGGAGTTTCAGTAGGAGTGTGTGGTGTGGTGGTGTCAGAGTGACTGGCTGCTTTTTTTCCAAAAGATATCCCTCATGTCATCCGTAACTAGTGGGTCTGAATGAGGAGGTAATACAGGAAAATCCTATAGGCTACATTATGCATGGAGCTGGGGTAAATTATTACAGCATTGGAATCCTGGTATCTGTGTAAAATTCAGGAAGCAAAACCACCAGACCCTACGGGTTGACTACATCTGCATTCTCCTTTTCTTTGTGGCTTTTTGGAGCGCTAGGCTCCCTGGAGGGTTTAAAAAACAGCTGTCCAAAGCCTCAAAGTTTTGTTTTAATTATAATGTGGGGTTTTTTTCTCCAACTTTGTACAACTAATGTATAAAAACTTTAAAATTTATTACATTGATGGGACAGAACTCATGGACAATGTACTTTTCAATTCTTTTTTACAGAGGTCTTACTCTTACTTCGTGTCTTTTCCTTGGTTTCTGCACTCATTAGATTTAAGTGCAGTTTTGTGTGGCAGGGAAGGGGTATGATTCATTGCTTGTTTGTAGGCAGGTGGTACTTTGTACAAGTATTGACTACAGACTATGTATGCTGATTTGATTGATGATGGTGATTTTCACTTCTCTTTAAAGCAAAGTGTACTTGTTATTGAAACATTTTCTCAGAGGCTTCAAGTAGGGCTAGTGCTAATAAAGGTATATGTATATTTTTCTCTCAGCTCAACTGAGAAAGCTGCTTGTTTGGAATCTGGCAGAGCCTACTTTGTGCCTTGTTGTCCTGGAGCACACTGAATGCTCTCTTTCCTACTGACCCTGCTGTGGCCTTACCATCTCATCTACCTAGGATACAGTCGTTCTGTCAACATAAGCAACTAGAAAACAAAAGGAAATTTGGAACAAAGAAAGTGTGCAAGTTTTGGGGTCATGTGACGGTGATTTGCCATGGAGAAAAGAAACGAAATCTCAGTGCCTTAACTCACGTTGCAGTATGCCCCAGATGTAATTGAGGGATCAACTCTCAGAGCAAGAATGTCTCCTGAAGAAAGGGAAGAGGTTTGTCGAAAATTTCTTGCCTCTGTGTGTGCATATTCCTCAAAACCCTAGTAATCCTGTGGTTGGCATTCTTCCTTTGAATGTATTAAATACAAGCATGATTCCCAGGACTGCTTAGTTTAGTGGTGACCAAATTAAAGAGGTTATTGTGGTAACATTAATGCAGGGGCTTATCCAAGAGTCTGTTGGCGATCCAGGAGTAATTTTCTCTCCTTGAAACTAGACTGCTTCTCTCTGATATTAAGTAGTTGTTCAGCAGGAGGCACTGTTACCTGTCAGCTCATTGCTGGCATAAGTTGGAGTATTTGTTATCAATCTAATCCATTTAATGCGTAAGATATTGAAGAGAGCATGTACACAGGTGCCTGTTTGTTTATTGGGTAGATTGTCATCTTTCATATCCATTTTCTGCTCAAGATGGAATAATGTTTGCGTTGAAGCTTCAGAGTTGCAGATGTTTGATTATCATATCCTGTCTAAGCAGATAAATGCAGCCAACCCCTTGCCAGCTTGTGTCATTATTCTATTCTGCATTCCCCGTTACCTTGGATGTTTCTACCTATGTATATAAATCATCTAGAAAATGGGGACAAGAAGTACACCAGGTAGTCAACAAAACCCATCCACCCATGAAAGGAAGGATTAAGAATATCAAAACTACTCTGATAGACATCTGTCTAACAAATAGGTTTGTTAAACTTGTTTGTAAAAAAGCTCAAGTGATAGAGATTCCAGTGTCTCAAACTATGGCAGTTGTTAACTACCCTTCATGGCAGAAAGTTTTTCCTAACATCTCACCTGAACTTTCTTTGCTTCAGTGGTTCTTTTAGGAAGTTCATTTCTCTCTTAGTTGGGATAGGCCACTCACAAGGAACATGAGGAAGGGATTGTTCTCTCCTTGCAGAGGTATTTTACATATTTGAACACTACTGCACTTCTCTCCAGTTTCCTCTAGACTTAACAGTCCCATTTCTAAAAGTCCTTCCTCATTGGTCATACTCCAATTCCATCTCAATGCTTTCCTCTTCTCGTTCTCTGTCTTCCTTGGACCATAAGACCCAAAAGTGGGCGCGTTATTCCAGCTACAACTTTATCAATGCTGAGTAGCAGAGAAAGATTCATTCCTGTAGCCTGTTTCCCTGAGTACCTTATACACCCCAATGATACTGCTTTTCATGGCATTTTGGGTTTGTGACTCACTGTTCTCGCCAGGTCCTCCTCTCTCAAACTGCTTCCTGGCGGGTTGTTCCCCGTGCTGTATTTGTGCAGTTCATAATTCTTGATATTATACAGAACTTCGTACTTGTCCTTATTGAATTGAATCCCATTTTTTTCAGAACATTTCTTCAATTTATCAAGATCATTTTGCACTTTAATCCTGTTCTTCAATCTCATTACAGCCTGGCCAGTTCTGGATCATCTGCAGATTTAATAAACTCATATTCTATTCCTGCATCCAAGTCATAAGTGAAAATATTGGCTAGGCCCAGGACAAACTGGCTGAAATCTACTTATATATCCTTCTATTCTGACATTAAATTAAAAACAGTTTTGTTTCCACCCTGTAGCAGTTTCACTTAGTTTTCTTGACTTGCTTATGAAAGTTTTATGTGAAACTGTATCAAAAGGCTTTCTAAGATATATGACCTCTATGGTTTTTTCCTTATCCCTCCAACCTGTTAAAACAGTTTGACATCATTTCTTCTTGCCAGATGCAAATAGAATAGGAATCCTCAGCCTGGGAAAAAAAAAGGGGTGTCTAGAGTCTATAAAATCCTGAGAGGTGGGAAGAAAGTATAAAAAGAGTGATTGTTCACTGTCCCCTATAAGGCAGACAAATGTCTTCTGCCAGAGTTTCGAGGCCTCAGCTGACTTCCACAGCTCTCCCAGCTGGGTTCTCATGTCTCCATGCCTGGGACTATTACTGCTCTTGTCTCCTCCTTCAGCAGGACCATCATTGAGTTAATAATTCTCTTGACTGTTATCTTCTGGCGATAAATAAAATTTCATATACCTCAAAGGCTTAATGAAGTAATACAGGTTTTCTTCACTTCATCACATGACAGCAAATATCCTCCTTAAGCAAGACGGTTACTTCTTTTCAAGGGTTTCTGTGCTAGTGATGTTTACCAGCCAAGTTCGTGATGTTTACCAGGCACTAAAGAACTGTTTTCTGGTCTGTACCATCTCTGATTGAAGAGATTTTCTCAGGTTCCCATGAGGACTATGCAGCCTAGACAGAGACTAACAAGCAGCAAGTATGAGCAGGCTACAGGCTGTGCCTGATTTGAATCAAGAAGTGAATATCTGGGAGCAAATATATATCTCGTCAGTGGGGAGAAAGTTTAGAGGCTAGAGGGGAGACAGAGGTTTTAAATGACGTTTTGATTAAACATTGAGGGAAGGCTTATGGGAAGAATTAAGGACAAGTTCATGTGTTTCATGGTGACACAAACATAGACCAGTTGCTCAACTAAGAGTTATTCATATGTTTCTGACTGATTCAAAAGAATCAAGGGAAAAAAAAATTTAAGAGCAATCTTTCACTAAAGAAAGGCCAATGGGAATGAGGCTGTCACCAAAGATGAAGTTTAAAGTGGAGTTTCATTTTGTCTTTCCTGTTTCAAATGTTTCTTACTGGACTGAGAAAGGAGAACTGTTCTATACTCTGCCACCACTCAGCAGCCACAGGGTAATGAGTTAATTGTGTCGCTCTGCTGTTCCCTCCTTCACCAGGCAAGCTTTGCATCTTTTGCTTTTAGACTGTAAATAAAAACTTTTAGGGAGACTGTCACGCAGTGTGTGCTGTGTGAACACATCATACAATGACGGCCAGGCTCAGCTAGGGCTTCTTGGTGCAAGTAGATAGCAAGCATAGATGAAGTATCACCATCATGGCTAATTAATATTCTGCCAATATAACTCCTTTCTATTTTGGTTTATAATCCATTACTGTATTCATGCCTTAAGGTCAGTCCTGGATATACAAAGCTTTGTAGGAAAACAAGAGATATTTATATTCTCTTCTGTTTCTTATTAATACATAATCTGGGGTCCTAGAGAAACACAAAAACCTCTTCAAAGCATTTTTTGGAGGAAAAAAAAGGATTACTTTTCTCAGACATTATTTATCCAATAAAGTTGATTATATTAATCAATAAATTAATAGAGATAATTTTCTTATAGTCTACCTGAGTCATTATTTAGACTATTCCTTTATGTTTCTTTTATAAGAATTTTGATACCTTGTTATTCTGAAATATTTGAGTAACCTGAGACCAAGAATTATAGCTCTTTATTTGTTCTTCTTTTCTGTCAGTCTTATATTCTCATTAGATTCTTGTTACCTGTGCCATGACAACAGTATTCTAATTTATCTGTTTTTCTCTTCTCTGGTAATGAATTAACGATGATGGGAACCATAGCAACTGAAGCAAAAACTTCATTAAGCAAGAACAATTTTTCAGTTTACACTGTACAACGTGAAATTGCTTTCAGTAACAAAGTCTTCCACAGAATGATCAAAACTAGAACAAAGAAAGCAGTTAAGCTGAACCCCGGTGCAGAGGATTCTGTATTTCAAACTGTGAGATGTTGACCAGGTTTCCACCTTAAGAATAATCATCAAAGATAGCCACTAAAGTGTCAAAAAGCACTCAGAAACTTCATAGGTTTCAAGAAAACATTTGGCAGTATTCACCGTGATTCATCCTGAAATGTTACTGTAAAGCAACAAAAGTAGCTAAAACCATCAGAGCTTTGTTTTAAAGAAAAGTTTCCCGGCTGAACTGTCTAAAGCACAGTCGGCTGCTTTCAGAAAAGTATCCGTTCCATCACCCTGTCTTTTTGATGTTGCCAACAGCTTTGCTATTACAAAAAGATATAGGCATGGACATAAGACACAATGCCCTAGAATATCTGTGTTTTGATTTCAGGCCTTCTAAATGAAATCTCGCTCAACACGTGAAGATGGAGGCCTATTTAGTTTTGCAAAAAGGATGGGGTTAACAATGAGCTGTGACAAAACAACATTCATGACATCTCCAGTAATTTACCATTCAAGAACTACTTCAGAAGATAAAAGAACTCAGAAGTGAATTAATAGTAGGACTAAATATCCTAGCCAGAAAGATGAGTTGTCCAAGACTTTCTGTAAGCAAGAAACTAGATCTTCTGAAGCATATGAACTGATACAAGGGCAAATCAATTATCCTGTCATCTAATGAGAAAGAGGACAAGAAGTGACCAGCAACTGCTTTGAGTTCACTGTGAACATTTTTTTATCTGTTAAAGACCAGGAAAGTAGCCTTTTCTAACTAATAAGGCAGAACTAATTAAGAACATGAGAGAGAAAACAACTTAGTGGGAGTGACCATAAAATTGGAGAGCTGGTGATGCATAGCAAAGAGGGAAGAGAGCAGCAAAACAAAACCACTTTGCATTTGAGGAAGAGTGACTTCAATAAAATGAGAGATCTGGTGGATATTAGCCCATGAGAACCACGTCTCAGTGTCCTTGACAGCAAGTGAGACACACAAAACACAAGAAAACTTCTGTGATTAGTGGCCAGATAAGACCAGGAAGGTATAATCTCTGTTGCTCAACAGGGAGGAATGCTGTGAAGGACACTGATAAGCCTGAAGTGTTTAGTGGTTCTTTTACATGGTTCTCACTAGAAAGGTCAACTGCAAGTACAGGACTAGCACAATTAACACTGGCAACTAAAAGGATTCTATCTCAAGCTGGAATAGACAAAGAGGAAAATGCATAATACATATCTAAAGACGATGCTCTCAAATTGGCTAAGCTTGATAAATGTTATACTCGCATGACTAAAGAAAACTTAGAGCCAGTACTGGTTATTTCTGAGACTTCATGAAAGACACGTGAGGCACCTGCAGACAGTAAAAGAGCAAATGCAGTACCTGTTCTTTGAAGTAGGAAAAGGGGGCAGTGAACACAAAAGCACAAGAGATATTCTGGACAGAAACAGAGGTCACTGAGCATAGCCAGCATTAAATAACCAGGTGAAAGTATAAAAAGTAGAGAGCAAGTGTGTAGTGATACTTCCCAGTCTGGCAGGGTCCATCTCAGGGGCAGGTTCATGAGCCAAACCCACTGTCTGTATATTTCATAATATTGATTGCCTTTTTCCCCCATCAATTCATACAGCAGGTCTCTGAACCTTTTTGCAACATTAGCATTCTCATTATGCTGTTGCGAGGGTTTCCATAATTAAACTACACACCTTGTAAAAAAGTATCTACTTCTGTTTTTCTTGAATCTGTTACCTCTCTGTTTTATTTCATGCTCTGTATTGGAGAGTGGCGCCTGGGAGTGCCATAGGTTGTTCAAACCTCAGATGAGACTGGAATAAACAAAATTTCAGAGGCTTGCAGGCCAAATGGAGATAGTGACAATAGAAACCAACTAAGAAAATACCATAGTCCAAAACTGTGATTTTTTTGGACTGCTGCTTCTTTAAATATGTCAAATGCTGAATTTCCTTCTAGAAGATGCCCAAGAATCTATCCAGCTACCAAATCCCCAGTCACAAGAGAGTCAAATTTAATTTCTTTTACCCAGCTAAAGGCAAAATATTTGATTTGAATCTTGTCCCTGAGCTCAATGATGAGGAAAACTAAAAAGCTTCTAAATGACTATTATGTACAGAGGTAATTTAGCTTTTTTTTATTGTAGTCCAAAAAAACCCCCGTAAGTCAATTTTACTTGTGGTGTCCTAGTCATGGGATCCATTTTAAAGGCTATAAAGAGATGTACTAGAAGTATCAACCCAATGTCATCAGAGCAGTGCAAACCAGATTTCCAAAAATATCAACAGGAAAATCAAGATTGTTTGAGTAAATGGTTTTTGAAAAGACTGTTACTAATAAATGCTATTTCTGTAGTAATGTTTATAGTGTCGTAATTATGCTTAACTAAAGAACATTTACTAAATCTATAGGCATAATAAATGTTTTGTGAAAACCCAGAAAGACCTGAGAGAGTTTAAGACAATGAAAGAAATTACTTGCAAGTAATTAGTGTCTTCCATTGACAAAATACAGTGCAAAAGAACGTTCAAAAATGTTGTTTAAAATGTTTATCATAACAAGGCTGAAAGATTTAGGCAAGAATATGGTCAGTGTAGAAGTATAGAATAAAAATTATCATGAAAATATAGTCAATGTAAAATTATATATATATATCCATAATTTTCCAATGGCTTTTTACAGTTTTTTTTTTTGTCTCTGATATGGGTCTTAAGCAAAACATATTATTATTTACTTTTGAAGACAGATACCGTGTAATATTCACGGATTATTTCTCCTATATCTCTAAGAAACTTATTCTCCTATATCTCTAAGAACCTCACTGTTATGTCTCTAAAGTCACAAATCTACTTTAAATTTTAAGTGTCTAACATATCTGTAGAGAATTCCGGGGGCAATGAAATCCTTAGATTTCAAATAAAGCAAAAATCTGCTAAGTAGCTTCATAAATGTGATGGTTCAGCAAAGGGAGTCATGAAAGTTTTCAAAACGATCAGAGGAAACTGCCTGCCTGCTCGTTGCCTGAGAATTGTTGCGCAGATTCAAACCCCTTTGACTTCAGTGGAAGAGCTGTGGTTCAGTTATCACAACATATCACAATAAAATGTCCTCTTGTCTTTGAAGGAGTACGTAAATACTAAGAGAGATATAACCTCCTGTCCGACTTCAACATATTGGGTAAGATTCAATTTGCTTACTTTGATTCCTAAGTTGGAGTGCAGGTGGAATTTGTGTACCTACTGTTTAAAAGTGCAGGTATTTGGCAGATAGCTACAGACATTGGGTGGGTTATGGGGAACAAAAGGGAAACAGGGCAAAAGCTTAGGGTTTAGGTTTTTTTGTTATTTCTTGAGACTTTTATAGCAAAAATGAATCCTGGAAGAGTGGCTACTGCTGTGGGAAAATGAAAATTTAATCTTAGAGCTCCAAATACGAATACACACCATTTTTTCTCTGTCAAGCCATCTTCTTTTCTGATGATACTACATGTCTATTGCATTGTGGTCACTTTATCAGAGAATAAACAACCTTAAGATGAAACTTAAAAGTTTAACTGTGATAAATTTTTGAAACACAGAATACTATGTACAACTCTGTTTTCATTTTAGAGGGGAAAATAAGTCTCTTTGAACTTTTCTATAACATACTGTTTTGAGGGAGTTTCAAAATTAATCTTAATGGATAGATTATTTAATGTTTTGGCATGCACATCCACATAATATACCTTTTCCCTCGGTGAGGTGAAAGGGTAATTGCATCCCCCTGAGACGAAGGTAGCTATGCTTCTACCTAAGATGACATTACAGCTGCAAGACAGGACATGTTAATATTATTTTTTCCCTCTCTTTTTCTCCTTTACAAAGTTATTGTACCCTAACTTTTGTGATGAGTCTCTAGAGGTCAGTTGTGATTAAAAAAACAAAAGTATATAAATCATAAATCTTTCTCAAAAAAAAAAAAAATTAACAATAGTTGAGGCAAAAAAAAATATTTTAATTGGTAAACAGCATTGAATATAGTCATTATGAAACAAACCAAATTTGCAAGCAGTGCAAAAAAGTTCTGTCAAAAACCAGAGGAAACATAATTTTCAGAGACATAACTGATCATTTCTTACAGTGTTTTGTGTTTTTAGGCTGATAAAGCAGAAGCAGTATAAAGTAGGAGCAGAGGAGGAATACGGACCTTTACACAATTTTACGCCACTGCAGAAGGACAAACTTTTGGGTTACAGAAGTAGAAGGCATCCAAAAATCACTGGAAAGTGTATTTTTTTTTTTCCAGATGTTGAGCATATGTAGGAAACTAGCATGAACTCACTTAATTCCAGTGTGTAGACACAGGTAAGATTTCATGAAAATTTAAGAGTGAAAAATATGTTTCAAATTTTGCCAAGAACTTTTGAGCAAAGCTGGTTTGGCTGTGAGGCTTCTCCATGCCAACGGCTATGGTGCGCACTTTATCATGAAGACACGGATACAAAACCTGAATGTTAACTCCAGGCCCTGCGAAGGTAAAACAATAAATTTGAGATTTTGTTGATGAATTAAATCCCATGAAGTTCAGAAATATATTGCAAATTATGGTTTTGGAGAGGCCCAAAGGCTACTTTCCACATTTTTAACACTTTGAAAAGCCAAAAGTATGTTGGGAGTATGCCTGAAGTAGACCTGGATGCTGTTAACTGTGTGATGCATGGGGCGAAGGCAGGTTTTCTGGGGAGGTGTTAAACTAATCAAAATAACATATTTGACCTCCAAAAAGAGCTGGCTCATTGCAGCCAGCAGGATGTAGAAATGTTGAGAGAAGCCTGCATCCTCTACAAAAAAGCAATGAAAGAAGTGGCTGTGACAGCAGGAGTTACAAAACAAGCTGAAGGTTTTCTTTGGACCTAGAAGTTTTCCATGCTGGCCTCAGGCTTACATTTTTTATTCCTTCGACCAGAAAACTTCTCTCAGCAGATAACCACCTCAAGCAGAAAAAGTGAGATTCTGCCCAGGGTATTTGGAGGCTGCTACTTACACGCCGTAAACATCTAGCATGCATTTGCTAGTGTTTGCTGCTGGAATATCAACGAGTCCTCTACTTTCACTGGTAATGTTAGACCTTGTAAATTTAACCACTAGTTTAATTCTATCCTGAATGCATTGTCAGTTGTTTCGAAGAGTGCTCACACAGTCATGTTTTCCTGCTATTAGTTTTATTACCTTTAAGAGCTACAAAGAAAAAGCTGGTTTACTCAAAATTCACAATCTGTGTGCGCATGATGGGGAGGCTGTGGTGTAACCCGAACTTGCTGATATCCTGAAGATCTTTTGGGGTAAGAAATAGTCCAATTTCTCTGTGTAACAAAATCAAGGCCAGCAAGCAAATTTAGAGCCATGATTTCAAATGTCTGAACCCATCTGGAGATAAAACCAAGCTATGCAATCCTGGACACCTTATAATCTGTTATGAAAACTCTGACTTTCTCCTGAGCATCTCCACAACTTCTGCAGTGAGGGCTTCTTTTCACAGTGCCTTCCATCTTACACACCTGTGTTGCATATCTGGTGGGAGAGGGCTGCTGCACACCTCAGGTACTACTGGAACTGAATGTGATCATAAAAGTGAGCAACAGCCTGCAAAGCCTCAAGTTTCTTTCATAGGGCCAGTCAGCTGCTGGCCAAGAACATCAAAGTGCATTTTCCATGAAGGCAGAAAAGGTCAAGGTTTCCTGCTTGGTGAACAAACACAGTGCAAACTTCTGTGAGAAAGGACCTATTAATTTATGATGGCATTGTCAGTTTAAAGTTTCTGGCAATTTTTTTTCTGAATTCTTTAGTGGTAAAATTCATATAAGGACCAAAATATTTGATACCGGCCTCATGAATAACTGCTACGTCTAATTTGAATATGGTTTTTTTAGCTGCCTTCCAAGACTTCTTGCAAATGGTTTGATATATTTGGGAGGTATGTACAAGAAAGTTTTTGGAAGGACTATTTTCTCAGAACTACTTTCATGTAATTCATATGCATCCAGACGTATGCAATCTTTTACAGCTGTTACAGGAGCAGTGTCTGAACATTCACGCAGCTTTCCTGATATCCATGCACCTAGAATCATAGAATCACATGGGGTTGGAAGGAACCTCTGGAGATCATCTAGTCCAACCCCCCTGCTAGAGCAGGTCCACCCAGAGCAGGTTGTACAGGAACTTGTCCAGGTGGGTTTTGAATGTCTCCAAAGAAGGAGACTCCATCACCTCTCTGGGCAGCCTGTTCCAGGGCTCTACCACTCTCACAGTAAAGAAGTTCCTCCTCATGTTTAAGTGGAACTTCTTATACTCAAGTTTGTGCCCATTTCCTCTTGTCCTATCCCTGGGCACCACTGAAAAAAGACCAGCCCCATCCTCCAGTACCCTCCCTTTAAGTATTTGTAAGCATTGATTAGACCCCCCCTAAGTCTTCTCAAGACTAAAAACACCCAAGTCCTTCAGCCTCTCCTTGTAGAAGAGATGCTCCACGCCCCTAATCATCTTTGTAGCCCTCTGCTGTACCCTCTCCAGCAGTTCCCTGTCCTTCTTGAACTGTGGGGCCCAGCACTGGACACAGTATTCCAGATGGAGTCTCACCAGGGCAGAGTAGAGGGGCAGGATAATCTCCCTCGACCTGCTGGCCACACTCTTCTTGATACACCCCAGGATGCCATTTGCCTTCTTGGCCACAAGGGCACATTGCTGGCTCATGGTCATCCTGATGTCCACCAGGACTCCCAGGTATTTCTCCTCAGAGCTGCTCTCCAGCAGGTCTCCTGCTTCCCTTGCTTGATTTCTTGCTCTTGGGAATGCACTGATCCTGAGTTTGGAGAAAGCAACCTCCTCACACTGTTTATGGAGGGGACCTTGCAAACTATATTCTGCCAGATCAGAACATCAGTGTCAGCAGGGTGAGCAAATGGAGGAAGACTGAATGGCCTGCATTGAAAATTGAAGGCGTTATTGTGTCTAGGGAGGCTAGTAAAAATATCAACTTTGAGAACTTGAAAGCTTTAGTCTGTTGCTTAGACCCTCCACAGGAGTGCTGTAGAGAAAAAAACATCCAACAGCCAGCCAGCATCAGGAATAGAAGGCTGCTGATAGCAATTTAAATTACTTTTCCAGTGTGTATCCCTTTTCAAACATTTTTGAAGGTGAAGCAACTATGGGACGCATTTCTCTACGGAGAAAATAAAGGTAGAAAATATGAACCCGATGTTCTTTTTGCCTGGACGTACGGTATGGGGCATTGCAACCACTAGTAACCTTGGTTTTGGGGACCATTTTCTAATGGTTTTGTCTCAGTTTATGGAGGGTTTTTACAGAAGACAATTGTTTCCACTCAGTGTGGGAAATGTGATTAATTGTAGGTGACTTTGATGGATGCTGCTTCTGAAAGCAATGAAATTCATAAGGGCCTTAATCAGTTGTGTATGAGTACCATATCCATAGATCAGAAAATGTAAAGCCAGGGCAGAAAAAAAAGAGCTGTGCAAGCTAAGTGCAGAGAACGTCCGGCTTTTAAAAATCCTTAGAAACAAGGTGGAGATCACAACCCTGATCAGCGAGTGAACCTGTCAATCTTGAGTTCTCTCCGGAAGCTTCTGAAGGTGATACCAATGAGCCAGCTAGATAGCTTTTCTGCAGCAGAACTGAGACTTTTAGGGCTTAAAGAACTGAGCTATTCCCTTCAGGACGACTAGCAGCTGAGGCTTTGAAAAAATCAACAATGGAATATCAAAAGAGGGAACTTCTTTGTCGGCAGCTCCTGGGTCCCTGAAAACATGGCTTGGTTGAGAGATGAGAATCTGCCTCCTTCACAGCTCTCTATCAAGGCCCTAAAAGAGCCACGGCATTTGACTCCCGGCGATTTAAGCAGTGACCATCCCACAAAAAGCCCTTGAAGTCTTAAGAGAAAGCCTTGGTGTCTTACTTTCAACCCAGAAGCAGGCAAACAGCCAAATAAAAGAGCCAAATTCATGTAAAAAAATAATAAAGCAGTACAGTCTTTTTTAAAAAGAAAACCTCTTTTGCAACATCCAACATGGTTTATCGGGACTGGTAATTTTTGCTGTCCTTCTGATAACAGGGCTTTCGACCAGGCAGTGGTGGAGCATGGGGAACAGAGGCAACCCAGCCTGCCTGGCACCCAGCCACCAGCTGGGGCAATTAAGGCCACTTCTTTTGCAAAGGAAAATACCAGAGCCACAGGCACCCTCACCTCCTGGATGCTGAAACAGAGCAAAGAGCAGCTTTAACCGGATACATAAAAGCCAAACTTTTCACCTCTGTGCTTTGTAAATATCTGATGTACGTGAGGCGGGATGATCCACACAAAGGAAAAACGAGTGCGTAGACTCCGTGGAGCAGGAGAGATGCAAGAACTGCCAAACCTAAGGAATGCCAAACAACTGCAGTTCTTTTGGCCAGGAAGTATTGGGAAGTGTGAATAAATATTACAAGAAAGGAAATGCTGAAGTATTACTAAATAAGCTGGGCTGATCTCAAATATATTTCTTAGAATGAAAAAGAAGGGTTTGTGTATAAAGGCTAAAGGCTTGGTTAGTTATTTTAGTGTACTCAGTTTGGGGAAGAGTATTACCCAAACTTTTTTCACACATAAAGTCTGGGAAATTTTTGCACAGATGCCATGTCAGATATATATTGACCAAATGTAACAAAAAAAGTGCACTTTTGGAACATCAGAAAAGTTTTTACATGGACATTGGACTTGATTGGAGATCAATTCTGTTCTTCTGTCTTCTCTTGTAAAAGCTGAAAAACCAAGAAGATCTTCTAACTCAGTATTATATATTTGTGTGCTATTAATATATATGTTTTTTAATACTGAGTACTGAAATTTTACTTTAAATACAGTGATACTTTACTACTGTATTGTATAATCTCTTTGAAGCAGCCTGCTGGGATAAAGAAACATCATGGTAGTGAAAGACAGGCACGAACAGACTTTTTACTGAGAAACATGTTAAAAAAATCTATTGCAAGAACACAAGTCCAGGATTGCTGAAACGCGTTTGAGCAAGTCTAGGCTCATCCTATGCTTTATGTTTTAATTTTATAAACTGCATCACCAGCCGGTTGTGCTGCTCAAAACCAACAGAATAAAGTCCTTAACTCTGTTGAGAAGATAAGCCCTTGCCATGGTGACGCAGAAGAACATATGGTGATCTACAGAAGCAACGGAGCAGGGGTCTTGCAATAGTTGAGTGCGCAGTGTAGTACCAGAGGCGTCTCTGTTTAAAATTCATAGCTTTTCTAGGGGAGGAAGAGCAAGTTGTGAATGTTCATACAAATGAAAATATTTCCAGCAGTTGTTTTCTGCCAGGCACACTGCAAGCCACGCTCTGTGTGTGAATTCAAGTGGTTTGCCAGGACCATAGGCAGATGTTTCCCAGGTCTATCTCTGCTGACTGGAGACGGTACTGTCCCTGCCTCACCAGCCAGAAGTCACTGGCCCCACAGCTCTGCAGGCTGGGGGCTCTTTAGATGCTCCCTACCCTCCTCTTGGGATGTTCCCAAAGCCATCTCACTCATCTTCATTGGCAGGTCTAAGTCTCTGCCTGACTTTGCCAGATAAGATATGGTTAACAGACCCCTTCGACTGGCAAACCTGTGTGAACAGGAGCAGCACGGCAATGGCAGGTCACTGGGGTGGTACCATCTTCAGCTGCTACATCTGTTTGCAAAATTAAGATCTGCCTGCAATTTCCATACATGACCTCGAAACAGTCAACTGTCTGGAAAAGAGTTGCAGGAACATATCGAAGTAAGTGTCTGTTCTTGTCAGAGTCCACAGGCACCACATGGCATAGCTGTGTAGTGTCTGTACTTCCATGCTGTCAGATAACACATTGCTTTTCCCTTTTCTGTCCATAATGCTGACCAAGTTGCCATGCATGGCTACTGAGTAGTACTAAGTGGGTAGAACAAGGATTTCAGTGAACATACTACTTCTCTTGGGTTCCCAGAGCTCATAGCCATTAGTAAATTCCTTTTCTTTAGAGATTCAGACTTATACATCTTAGTTACTTACCCCACATCTATATGTAAGGTACAGCTTAAGAGTCCCCATCTGATTTTAGATTTCAGCCCTTCATATCCATGAAGGTCAAAAAAATTAATAGAGTAAAATAAAGTAGAAGGAGGTTTGACACAGTTTTCACAAAGATCATTATCCAGAAACCCAGTGAAGATCATCGAATGTCCCCAAATCAAACTCTTCCAGTAGCTGCTATCATGGAGGACTGGGTTGCATCATCCTTTTCATAAACTTATTAAGCTCCATCATGAAACAATTATTAACAACTATATGATTCTTTGAATTAGGTTCTCCTCTCCTGCTGGTCCAGAACAGCAGTGCACTCACAGTTATCAACTCTTTTTCAAAATCCAGCAGTCATGGAATGGTTCGTGTTGGAAGGGACCCTAAAGATCACGTGGTTCCAACCCCCCTACCCTGGGCAGGGACACCTCCCTCTAGACCAGGTTGCTCAAAGCTCCATCCAGCCTGGTCTTGAACACCTCCAGGGATGGGGCACCCACAACTTCCCTGGACAACCTGTTCCAGTGTCTCACCATCCTCATAACGAAAATTTTCTTCCTGATAACTAATTTAAATCTACCCTCTTCCAGTTTGAAGCCATTATCCCTCATCTTATCACTCTACATGTCCCTCTCCAGCTTCCCTGTAGGTCCCCTTCAGATACTGGAAGGCCACTATAAGGTCTCCCCAGAGCCTTCTCTTCTCCAGAGTGAGCAACCATCTAGCTTTTTCATTTTTGGCTAAGGCCAAAGTATCAGGATGACATGCCATGTCCTAGAAACCCTTTTTTCCCCTACTGAAGTATTAAATCACCTTTCCTGTATTTGGCTGACCAAAATTCTGGATAATAATGCAGAGAAGGTCTTAAAATGTAGTACAGCAGCACTGGTACCTCTGTCTCTTTTCATGTCTGTGGCAGTCAATAAAGTATTTGTTTTTCAACAAAAACTTTTTGTTCTCCAGAGGCACTGGAACCTCCATCTTCCTTCTTTGTGCCCACCAGTTTGCCTCTTTTAAATCCCTCTTTCTTGCCATCCGTGTTCATTGATTCATGGTCTTTGTGCAAGAGGCCAGCATAAAGCTGTGCAGCGAGGGTGTCATCACTGTAATTGAGCATCGATTATTTAAAGAGCACAGTTGTTACTTTGGTTGATGAGACCATCTCTCAGACTGACATCCACTCTGAGAATAGAAACTTGGGGTAATTTACCAGACCCTTTTTGTACCCTTTATCAGGATTGGTTTTACCTTTTCTTGACCTGCAATACTACAGTGTGGGATTAGGTCCCTGCAACGGGTGCCACACTCAGTGCTTTACTGACTGATAAAGATAATGCCTTGATGATTAGGTATCCGTGAATATTGACCTGTAATGAGAAATATGTAAAAAAAAGTACAGGTTGGCTTTCATACTGAAAAAAAAAAAAATTGGCTGTACTGGAAGGTATCTTTTTATTTCATTTCATTTTATTTCATTTCATTTTTTTACCAGAGAAAACTTCCTCCCTTTCTATCATACATCATCTTGATCTTCCACTCATGCTGACAAAGACAGGATACAAATGATTTTTGAGCTCTACAAGGATAAAAAGCAGCAGGGATTATAAGACTCTTTCTGAGTTGGAAAATGCTATGCTTCGGCACCTGGTTAATAAATATTTATTTTATTTCTAATTCTGTGTGTGAGTGAGACCCCACCATGTTTATTTGAGCAGACAATATTATAGCTAAAAGGTAAATTTCCACAGGAGAATATGTTAAATATTATGTGTCACTCCTTGGATGAAACTGAGATTTATAAGGAGTGAAAGATCTCTTTTTTGTTTTCAGCAGCCAAAAAGTACAGAAAAACTTTGAACAGAAAGCAAATCACCTCTTGACTTTTGGACTCAGATTCTCTACAGTCCAGAACAAAAATAAAAGGTTCAAGGCTCTTCTTTCAGATGAGGATGCACATTGGCAGGAAAAACTGAATATGCAACAAGTATCCTTACACAGAGGCCATGAGAAACACGTCTTTCGAGGGATCAATGTTCAGCATAACGTGCTTTGGCCTTGGACCTAAAACACAGGGTGGCTCTGAAGTACCTGTAGGCTTGAAAACTAGTTACAGGATATTCATACATTCAGCCCATTGTTTTCTTGTGTTGCTGAAGCTACCCTAAGTCAGCAACACACAGAAAGCAACCACTTAAATATATATATCTAAAAAAAAAAAAAAGAGAAAATGTCACAGAAGGTGGAAAAGATGTTGCTGTAGCCTGGGGGCATTCATTTCAGGCTGGATACAAATAGCAGGAAAATGGAAAGACCATAACAATCCCATTATAATCAGTACTACTGAGCAACTTAAATACAGGTGTTGCTGCCAAATTCACCTATAATAAGTGAATTAGATGTGTTCCCTGCCTGGGAAAAGCTGGGTGGGGATATATGTACATCATGTGGGTAAACAGAAAAGGCCTGATCTTTAAAATATTACACTGACAGACATTTTAGAGTTACAACTGATAGACAGTGATAGGTGAAATTTTATATTAATAACTGCAGCTGTAAATCCATGGATGCAAAATTGTTAGCAGCTACTCAGACTTCTATTGATAGGAATGTAAAAATAGACCATTTTCAGCTGTTGTGTACTGCTAGCTGTTTCCGATGGGCAAAATGCTGAATTTGCTCTGTGGTGTTATTTTATTTGTGATCCAGAATTACATAGTGCAGTCATACTGACATTTAATAATGGTCTTATTATTGTCCTGAAATACTTGCTCACCAGCTGCAAAGCAACGTTTTATTTGCCCTCCCATGCTGTGTGGCTTCCCATGGATGCAATGGTATTTATGCTTGACAAACAGCCCAGTTAGTGTCTCAGGTAAGATGATGTGCTTAGCAAGGGCTGAAGCCCATCAAAATGAAGGTTAATCTACACCGAAAGATGAACTGTCATTCAGCCATTGCTAGCAAGGTTGCAGGAGTCACAGCAACCAGTAGAGGTGACAGTCCTTCAGGGTTTGTTTGGTCTTTTTGTCGCTCTTTTTTTTCCTTCTTTTCTGAGAATACTGTTTAGCCAAGTTATGGTACAGACAATTCTTTCCCGGTAATATAAAACAAGCTGCTGCAACGCACTGCAGGCTTGTCTTTAGGAAAACAAACCAAAAACCAATTCCCATGCTAGTCAGAGAAAGCCTGGTTAGATTGGAGTCTGGGTCCTGGAAAACTTGCTCAGAGGTCACAAATCTCAGAGTGCACAAAGAAAAGGCTGATGTTAGAAGGGAGGAAGCTGGCAGATGGAAGCTGACAGAACTGCTAGCTGCAGCCTGGCCACCAGTGCCTGCCGAGCTCTCTATGAGAAGAGGAGGAGGTTGTGTCTACTGCTACTTTTTGTTGTTTGTTTTAGGGCTTACTGTAGGAAAGAAAGCAAGTGTGATGAGAAAACGCTGACTGCGGTGCAGCTGAAGTGTTTGTAAAAGGACCAAATTCACTGCCAATGTAATTCAACATAACTGCAAGCAATGGAGCTAACCCAGAGGTGAGTCTGGCACCTTTTACTTTTCAGCTGTTTTGGTACAAACTCATTAGACAGAGAAGCTTGCGTTAGCCCATTAGTGTATGATATGTTTTTAATCCATTGAGTATGTGTCGCATTCAATTTAATGTAGAACTTTTAATTATTAGGGATGAGGGAAGGGGAAATATTAATCTCCTTTTCATCTTTTTAATTCATTTTAATTCATAATCCGTTTGGGGGATCTGGTCAATGCCTATAAATAATTAAAGGGTGGGTGTGAAGAGGAAAGGGCCAGTCTTTTTTCAGTGGTGCCCAGTGACAGGACAAGAGGAAATGGGCACAAACTTGAACACAGGAAGTTCCATCTAAACATGAGGAGGAACTTTACTCTGAGGGTGGCAGAGCACTGGAATGGGCTGCCAAGAGAGGTGGTGGAGTCTCCTTCTCTGGAGACATTCAAACCCTGCCTGGACACGTTTCTGTGCAACCTGCTCTGGGTGGACCTGCTTTGGCAGGGGGTTGGACTGCATGATCTCCAGAGGTCCCTTCCAACCCCATATCATTCTGTGATTCTGTGATTTTCTCTGGATACACACACACATTTCCAGGTTTCTGTAAACATTCAATGTGTCTGTCTTAGGGTACATCCATCCTGAGGGCGCACGGAGGGACCTTCTGCCCACACTGCAGTAGGTGGGCACCCATCCTGCTCATGCTCTAGACCAGCTAAATACTCTGCCTGCCCTTTCACAGGGTTCATCTATTCAGCAACATGAAAACAGGCTCATACCAAGTGAAAATATACACTGGGTAGTATGCTGTTACATGTTACTATAGGGTCCATGAATCTGCCAGGCAAAATCTGGGGTAACAGCAACACTTCTTGCATGTAGAAGCATTCATAGAATCATAGAATGGTTTGGGTTGGAAGGGACCTTAAAGATCATCGAGTTCCAACCCCCCTGCCATGGGCAGGGCCACCTCCCACTAGACCAGGTTGCTCAAAGCCCCAGTTTAACCCCATATACACCCCTGTTCCTGGAGTGGAGCAGGGAAGGGGCATGTATGGCTTTGCTCTCCATCTTTGCCATTTTGATTTTTTGCTTTGAGCATGTTCTTATTAGGCTTCCATCCCCTAAAAACCCCTTTTCTCTCCTTGTTAATCTATCTGGTAACAGCCTTTCAATGAACTTTTGCAGCATCAGATTGCAGGGAGGATGAAACATCCTTCCCTTCTAGGAGACAAATTTCTCCCATTCGTTTGACTGATTTTTTCCCAGCCTGCGGCAAAAAGCTGTTGCGATGTGTGGCATTAAATATGCTTCTCTGTCAGGTTTTCTTGGGAGATTGTAAGGGAATTTTCTTCCTATGTTTCTGCTGTGAAATGTTTCTTTCTTGTCCCATCCAGATGTTATACAATTTTCCTCTTCTTGTTGTGTCTTCATCTTGCATTCTTACATTTTTTGCCCTATGCTTATTGTTTTCAACAAGAATGTGACCAAAAAAATGTGGTTTGAGATTTTTTTTTCACATAATTTTCACGGGTTTTTGCTGTCATATTGTCATGTTGGGTTCTGCTTCATTTGCAAACAGCCCTTAAAGAAGCAGCAGAGATGGAGGGTACAAAGAAAGCTACTGGTGTCTTTGAGATGACATCTTCACACAGCCAACTCATCAATAATTAGTGCACAGGGTTTGAGCTCTTCCCATTCCACCTGAATCTCCTTCTGGCAATGAAAAAGGCCACACTGCACTAAAGACTTCAAGCCCACCAAGATTCACAGTTTCACAGCACCATTGAGCAGACTGGGATTATGGTACGTTTATATGAAGTTTGCCTTGACTCATTCTTTCACAGTTATCATATGGACCTATGCCATCTGACAAACCACAAAAATAATTGGAAAACCACAGAAATGATTTAACCCAGGAGCAGTAAGAAATCAGAACAGTTTGATAGCAGGCTGATTTATGAATCATTCAAGTAGTTCACTCTCTTTTTCTTGTTCACATTCACTTATGTCATAAAAAAAATAATTCTGGGTGGTTTAGAGTAATTAGATTATCAAAGGCTTGTAACCCAGAAAGAAAAAGGCAAGAAATTCAGATGTGTATAAAGTAGAGGTTGAGCATTACTTTCAACTAGCAGAATTATCTCCTATTGTTTATTGGTAGTATTTTTATTAATGAAAGGCAAAAGCAAACTTTGCCAAGAGTAAAAGTTACTGTTAGGTGAACAGAGGGAAAATGTGTTCACAAGAACACTTCTGAATTCTTCATTGTCTTTTAATTAACTGTTTCTACACTCTTCACTTTTTCCAGGTAGTCAACTGAACAAAGATTTCCTTACAGAAATGTGCACGGGAAGTAACTTTTAGGACTGATTGTTGTTTAATTGAGAAACTAAAAAAGAAATTAATGAGAAAATAATGTATTTATTGGAAATAAAGTGCAGAAGGAAAGTTGAGGTCAGCCAAATGAGGCAGAGAAAGTCTATGTAGGCTGACCTACCTCCAAACAAGCCAGTTTCAGTCCCGGGATCAGGACAGCCAGATCAGCACAGAGCTGTGCCAACTAAATAGAGCTAACTCATTTATACAGCCCCTGGGAGCCAAATGAGTACGCAGCATGGCACCGTGCCACGCAGACATATCGTCCTTCTTCCTGGGCTATCTTGGCTATCTCTCCCATGACACGGCATTGTGTAACGTAGATGTGTCCTTAGGTGACCAACCAGTGTGCTCAGCGAGCAGATCCCAGACAGCAAACGCTCAGACAAAGGGCTGTAATCATTTATGAATGCTCTGTGAGCGCTGATATTTGTTCAGATGAACTGCTGAATAATAAACAAACGGGAAAAATCTGGGACCTCATTATAGAGAAGATATTAGCAGAGAAAGGAGCTAATTTCAGCCCCCTCTCCCCAGTTTGTTTGCTGCTGGCATACCAGCCAGCTGCCAAAAGTATAGCTGCATTTTCTGAACCTAGTTTTAATATTCAGAGGAGGATTATCTCGTGTTATTTTACTTGTAACTCTTACCTGTACGGTACTGCATACAATATATTTTGCCCTCGCCGTTGAGAAGTGTGAAATACACAACGGTTCCTTTTGATATATTTCAAACATGCTGTTGTGCTCACCCATACAGAAAGCACTTCAACGAATGTACTCTGCTGGTCTATTCATCTTAATGCAAAGGTCTGTTCGGAGTTTCACACTCTTCAGTCATTACTTATATGCTGCAGCACACAGTGAATTACTCGGTAGCGCCTGAAGATCTTTCAATCTTGGCAAAAAAGGGCTTTATTTTTAGATTGCAAACATTAATACCAATTCAAATTGACAAAAGCCTTTGACAATACCCTTGGATGTATGCGCATGTCTGCACGTATTTGTGGAGAAGGAGAGACCTGAGCACGTGCTTGATTGCCCTCCTAAAGGCCAAGTTTTTCCACTGTTGTAACGCCAATGTTTAGCCTAAAAAGGACTTACAGTCATGTAGTATATTCAAATAGATAAAGCATTTGGAATTTGCCTATTACATCAAACTGCTTCATCTTCATGTGTGACCTTTGGAAAGAATGAAAAAAAGAAACAGTACTGTGCAAAATATAATATCTTGTTTAGAAACCTATATATTAGTCACTAAAAAAGCTTTTATACATATTCTTTTGCCAAGACATCACTAGAAGTAATTTTCAAAAACTAATTCCTAAATTCAGCAGTCATTTTTTGGTCCTAGATTCTCATAAACTGAGTCATGTAACATTGATTTTCCCTTATTTGGGAATGAAGCTGCTTTGGTTCCATTGACAGTGCATTGGAATCAGAAGTCCTGTGTGATTTGGGACAAATCACCTTACTTTTTCCTCTGTGGTTTTCTCTGTTCAGCAGAGGAACATGGTAATATTTTATTGCCTTGTTTGAGATCTAAGGATGACTGGAGCCTTGCGTAAGTAAGTGTCAAGTATAACCTCACTTCTAATATCTAATTAGGCCAAATTCTACCCCTGTATCTACAAGCATGACTCTTGTTAAATTCAATAGAATGTCATAGGATGCAAGAAAGAACATTTATACAGTCAGCAACTGATAGATCAATTTTCAAGCTGTGTAAAAAGATTTTTAAATCTAAGTAATACTTAACCTGAAGCATCCTGATGGACTTCATTTTGTATTTCAGTTCTGTCCTGTGCTTTGGTATGAAAACCACTCTTCCAGGGGCCTCAGACCTTTTAAACCTGTAAATTTATGCCCGGCGAGGCTATAGGACCTAGGCATACCATGACCTGGGGGCAGAGGAGGAGTTGGCACCTGGCAGTACTGCTCAGGGGTCATCAGACACAGTCCTCTTGGCCAGAGCCAAGGAGAAGCCCCGAGCATCCTTGCTGAGCCTCTCTGAGTGTTCTTGGTACTCAGTTTCCAAATGTCGAAAAAAAGTCATGATCCTGTGCTGGGAAGAGAGGAGCTGCCAGAGCTATTGGGAAGGAGATAAAGTCTTTGTCAGCCCCTCAGGAAACCCATATCTGAAATGACCAGCTTGGTGTTTTTAGGATGGAGGCCAAAACTGCATAGAATTTAGTGCAAATCAATGTGTTATTGCAACAGCTATATCTTTCTAGTCCTAGTAGAAAAATCAGGCTTCTGTGACCCTGGTTTACAACTGTAAGGTAACACAAAGTTTAAATTAGAGCAGATTTTTTCCAGTTTGGATCGATTAATCTGCAATAGAAGACTCTTATGAACTTTTCTCTATGTAGTACATAGAAGTTTTTAATAAAATTATTGTATTTAGGTTTTCTGGGTGCTCTCAGACATTCCTCTGCTTCAGCTGCTTTTCTCAGGGCAGATAAATACTTGTAACAAGTAGAGCTGTGTGAGCTAGCAGGGAAAAAAAAAAAAAAGAAAAAGAAAAAAAAAAAAACTGGCAAGCAAGTTCTCTGTTTCTTTGAAAACTCTCCAACATCGTGAATCCTGTGAGAGCTTAATTAAAATGAAAAGGGAATTTTCAAAGGGAGAAAACAAAATAAGCTTTTTTAATGGTCTATTTTTGTTCTGAGCTCAGAAAATCTCTTTCTCTTTTTCAACTGGCTTCCCCAAAACATAAATATTGGCAGCTTTAAGGTTTGTTTTTCATCCTCTTGAGCAAGAGGCAGTGAGTTCAAAAGCTTTTTCCAGTCAAGCTTAGAGGGTTTGCTCACCAGAGCTTGGATTTCTGACACAACTAGTGAGTCTAGAACAGTAAACACTAGCGTGAAATTAAAATTGCCATTTCAAGGGAAAGATGATTAAATGGTAATGTATTCACATTGCTGATAATTAAGGGAACAAGTTTTTTTAAGCCACAGCAGTGCATAAGGGTCAAGGTCAAGCAAACCCTACACAAGACCTTCGGCTCACATGAATGAGGGTTATTTCTGCAGCCAACATCACTTGAAAAGCAAACTTCTCATCCACCTTCCTTTCGCCACCTGATTGAACAGCTGGGTACTGCTTTTAACGTGAGCCCAGAGCAAGACTTGAATGTCTCAGTCCATATCAAGACTAACCCACTCCAGCCATCTGCTGTTAATACTAGATTTTTCAAGCCCTTAGAGAAGGGCATTGCTGGAACTTGGAACACTTTTTTGGATAACCACCATTCTTGGCAAAAAAAGCATGTGCCCTTTCAGCCCAAAATAAGAACAACAGCAATCCAATCTTTAACTGTCAAACTTTTTTCAAACAATCTGCATGACTAAAAAGCTTCATATGAATCAACTTGCTTCAGCCACCTCTGCAGGAGTCTGACACTGAAAGTATGGAAACTCACACATTAGCTATTGATGAAAACATGATTGCAGGATCCTCTCTGGCTTAACAGGTGTAAATCAACAAAATATTGCAGTTGCTGTTGCAGGACTTCAAAAGCTCTGAGCTTACATACTACTTTTCTGCTCGGTCATGAGCTCTTCTGAGCACAGTCCCTAGCAACCATGTCTTCATGTACAGTGTGGCTGTGCACAAGACCAGACTCAGGGCTTGTGCAATGGAGAGTCCGGTGTCATTGCACATTTTGATGTCGCGTTGGATGTTCTGTTCCATGTTCTGTACACGGGATGTAAGGGCTCGTGTGCAAGTCTTGTAGCAGCTGGTTTACTTCATACATGATAGAGAGTTATGTCCCACCAAAGGGAGAGTGCAGAGCCCACTGTCACTGCCGGTGACACGGCGCTAGAGCAGATCAGTGAACAGGGACGCGTGTGCAGGGTCATGTACGTGACCAATTTCAGAAACAGTAATTAGCAGTGGCAGGCTCTCTTTCAAAACAGAGACTCTGGACCTGGCCCAATGGCTCTATCCCTCCAGACAGCGCTGCTGGGTTCATTCAGAAGTTCCCTTGAAGTGCTTTTAAGTGAAAGTGCTTTCCTGTGCACTGCTTGCCAGTCCTGTATGTGGTGAACCTCTTCCCACTAGGGGAAGAAAGTGCTGTGCATGTGTTTTTCCTTCCAGAGGTCATTTATGGGACAAAATCAGTCTTCGAGATGACTAGCTTAGGATTTTAAAAAACATGGTTTGTGCTAGACTTATTTTAAATATTGATGGTAAGATTTAGTCAAGGTTGCCTGAGGATAACAGTGGCTTACACAACTAGTCAGCACACAGCAACGTGACGATCGATTTCTCTTTTTTGTAACTGGTCCAAAGACTAGCCCATTCTTTCCCCATTTATTTGTAATTTAATTTGGGTACTTAATGAATTACAAAAAATGGACAGAAATTAGCTCATCATCCCATAAAGATAATACATTTCTAATTAAAATCTACGAATATGGATCACACTTTGCAGAGGGAAGCATAAGTCAAGCATCTTTCTTCTTGATTTGTTCCAGGTCACTGTTTTGCTCTGCCTGGCTGCAAAACACTAATGGATCGTCATGATAAAAATTCACTTTTGCATCCATTTGTTATATTGCTCTTTAAATGTCTGTTTTACTCAATATATCTTGATTCTATCCTGCTCCCAGTTACAAACACACCACACTTTACTGGAATAAAATTTTATCCCTTTTGGTCCCGTAGATGAGAGTAGAAGCTGTAGACAGTTTTCTTTGCAGCACTGGCAGTTTTAAGTTCTAGCATATGTTTGCATAATAAATTCATTCAAGACAATTTTCAAGTGCACATTCCTCTCAGAGCCAGTTTTCTAGACACTGCAGTGGGTCCCTCTAATCTAAGTTGTTTATATTGGCATTAACAAAGAGCTTCTATAGCAAAGGAGTTAAAAAAAGACAAGTCATGCTTCAAGGAATATTGAAGATGGGTACATGAAAAGGGAGCTGGAAATGCTTTCCTAGTAAAACTGGGGCTGAGCAGATGTCTTCTAATATAAGCATCGTTTGATAACCAATGAAAGACAAGAGATTTTGGACTACTCTGGCATTCTGTTGTTAGAAAGAAGCTTTTTAAGGTATTGAAGAGGAAAGAAAGACGTGCAATAATGAACGTTGAAAAGAAAATGTCAATAGAATACATCTCTAGAGCAGATGGCCTAATGCAACAATTATCAACCTTCTTCTGCTTCTGACTCTCCTGTAGATCAATCGTTTTCATGCAGCCACAGATAACAGCAAACAGCAGTGGACAAACACGTATTACCATGAGGTGAGCAATGCTGGTAGGGTTTACTATCCCCAGTTTGGAAACAACTGGTCTGGTGGAACTGGTGCCGGGTATGTGCACTGTGGCAGCACCTCAAGGTCTGAGGTGGATCACCGTGTTACCTGAAATGGGGGGACAAACGGTGGCTCAAAGAGCTTTCAGTTCAGGTGCAAGCTGGCTGAAGTGGGCTGAGAGATAACAGCAAGATAATCCTGACAAACGTAACAAGCACAAGAGCTGTAACTGCCGGCCAGCCACCTGCGGCCAAATGTTTTATAGATTTTGGGTGATTAATATTTGTATGCCTTTCTGTGGTGTTGTCTCTTCTGAGCAAGTTACACAATCTTTTATTTAAAGATTGTGCACGTTCTGTGGATCTTTCGCCTATCACCGTGCCTGACACCTTGGTAGTGAACAGTAGCACATCCCAGAGGCTCTTTGGGGAGCCCTGGGGCAGCGAAGGGGGATGCAGAAACTCCACAAACAGTCTCTGCTCACAATGAGTGAGTTTGTGGCAGGGCTGCTCATGAGATTCTGGTGACTCACGGTGTCTCTCTGGTCTTTGTCTCAACTCGGGATGGACTTGGGTCGTCGTTGCACCCTGCAAGTTCATACAGGGCCCCAGCACCTGCCAGCTGTATCATGCCCCGTGACACACCTCTCCTCCTTCACACAATGTTCTGGAGGCTTAACTGGAAGACCTTTCATCAAGGGCCCATCTTTCGGAAATCCTAGCATGTTAAACCGTATTTTATTCTTATTCTTATTATTATTACAGTCGTAACAGTCCCTCAATTCAACTCCCCACAGCAACAGTTCCTGATTAGGAAATTTAGTGGCTCCTTTTTGAGGCTCCTAAATCAACTAATTGCTTTTTCAATATCACCCTGACCAGTAGAATTTGCAGCTAAACTCCTTAAACTACTTTTTGAAGCTTTCCTGCTAGGGTGGGAATGAAAAAGTATTAATTTGGTCAGGCATAGAGAATGAACAGCATCCAGGCTAATAGCAAAAGTATTCACCCAGGATAAGGAAAACTCTGCTAGGTTTCACTCCAAAGGGCAATTTCCCTAATTTATATTGGGTACATCTGGGAGCAGAAAATTAAACCCACCTCCCTTCCTTCAAGGTGAATGTCCCAGCCAGAAAGCTGTAGATTTGTATTCAAGCTTTTCTCTATCACCTGTCTCAATGGATATTTAATTGCACCTGTGCAATCTGGGTCAGTTTCAAGGCAAAAGACTGAGAACGTCCCCATCCACAGATTGCCTTTAGCTGTGTGGCTTGGATATTTCCCTGGTAGACAGGAGATGTGGTTCCACTTTCCTTGGGAAGAAGGTGTGTTTCCTTCATCTTCTGTGAATGATTAAATGGGTAAGTTTTACTTCTACTGGCTAAGGAGGGTGATGGGACTACTTTTTCTGTCTTCCAAAGCTTTGGCTGACTGGGTGGCAGCTTCTGCAAGAAAGGCATTAGGCACCCAACTGCAGGAGCAGGCTCGGGGGTGTAAATCCTGACCAGCAGGAAGCAGCTCCACTCAATCCAGGCTCAGGGACCTACATTTAGGGCACATATTTTTCCTCCTGCACAGTCTGTGACCTTTTGGCAATCTGACTCTTAGCAGCTTAACTTTTTGATGCATGCTTAACCAATCCATCATTTTTGGAGCCTAAGGCTGTCATTTTGAGAGCTGTGAATCCCATTAAGCTTCCGCACACCTAAAGGTTAGGAATCACGAGGCTGTGATTCATCCCCTTCCTTCTGGAGCTACGTTACTAAGGGAAGAAGCAATGGTTGGAAGGGTTTGCTCCTTCAAACTTAAAGAAATTGTAACCTAAATAAAGCAAAGATTCCTCACCCAGACAGACAGATGCTGGGGAAAGCACTGAGACAGATGGATTGTGAGGCAGATTTAGCATATTCACCTAGGCTTCTTGGAACTGCTCCCACTCCCATGGGACTGCCTTAGCTAAATGAGACACAGTGCCAGTGGGACCTCTGTCCATCTGTCCTGACCAAGCAGGATCCCTTGGCAACAACAAATGCAAGATAAATAAGATCAGATTAAAAATAAATAACAAGGGACTTGATTATCTCATACCTCTGATGAATGAACTCCCTAGAAGGATGGGGAACAATCTTGGGTACCAGAGATGTTTATGCATTTCATTTTAAAAAGCCCTCGCATAAAATACATAAATACCTTTGGGTGCCAAACCCGAATTCAAACCCAGACTTTCCCCCCACTGATGACAATGAACATTTAACAGCTTTCTTGGGGGGAAAAGCACTTTCAACTCTGATGTGTAAGAAGTTGCAAGTGAGGTGCACATTTTCTTCTGCTGATTTTATACCCTTTTGAATTTCCCTTGAACAAAAACATTCCTGATGTGATACAGAGCAGTCACTCAGTCCTGTCAGAATAGGTGCTATGTATCACTTGTTCTGAAAGCCAGCAGTTGTGTTACATTAAAACCAATAAAGCAATTGTCATGTTTTACTTTAAAAGCACCTTTTCCAAAGTGCTAGATTCTAGTCTCAAGAGCATAATGCATAGATTACAATAGAGCTTGAAAATCTGACCACCCTCCTTGCATACAAAGGCACAGCAATTTGAGATTTCAGGTTATGCAACATTTGGATGCGCTGCACATCTGAGAGCTGAAGCTGGCCTTGAACTGGAAAAGGATTAAATAAGTCAGTCTCATTTCTTCACAAAACCCCAGGCTCCTTGTGACGCTAGTAGATTGTCTGAGTCATAGCTTCATATTTATAAACCGTCGCTAGTGTTTTCACACATTTCAGAACAAAAATAAACGTATTGTACAGTCATTTGTTCAAGGAAATTCAGCATCTCCAAAGCCCATATTTTTAATCTTCTAGTTATAAATTGAAATGAAAGGTTGTAACCAAAGGCTGACAAGATTTCTGTTTTTTTTTAAAGTTGTTGTGGGTTTTTGTTTGGGGGGTTTTAACAGAAGGTTGGTCTATTGCGTACAGTTCCAATAAGTTTTTAAATTGAAATTTTTCTGTGTCTGTTCAATAAATATGCTGAGAAAGATACATTTTCAGCATTTAATGAAATTAAATTTAAAAACAGTTTTTCTAAGATGTTCTAACCTTATGTAAAAATAAAAAATATCTTGTCAGTTTTATGTTGCACATTTCATTTCCTACTGTAACTAGAATAATATAAACCTGCCCTTCAGAGATGCTGCAGTTCCTTTTAACAAATGGCTGTAAAATCACTTTGTATAAATTCTGAAACATAGTGGGGAAGAAACTATGGCTTATGAATATGAAGGTATGACTCAGCCAGCCTATTAGTATCACAAGGAGCCTAAGGTTTTATGTGGAAACTAAATTAATATTTGTTCAGCACTTTGAAAATGTAAAGAACAGTGTAAGTGATTATTAATTGTTGGCTTTACTATTAAAAATGGGAACTAATACCTGCGTGAAATAGACGTATTTTGTAGTAATTGCATGAGAGAGTCCAGAGGTATGCTAGAAGCCTAACAGTGGAATCTTCAAATTTCATAATCTGAATAGAGCAGTTGGTGGAGCTTGAACATAGCACCTTCATTTGCAGTCCCCTTGTACAACAATTACCCAGGTTGCAGAGCTAGATCAGGGACCCCTAACTGAATGCCTTGAACATTCACCTGAACTTGATTTATATCAGCTTGAGAGAGAGACAGAACTAAAGACCAAAGCATTTAAAATTTAGGTGTGTCATACTTAACATTGAAGGACTTGATCCACACTTCTTTAGAGTCCATGAGGACTCTGTGATGCCTCTGGAGGAGAGACACCAAGTAAATAAATGCCCATACCTTGTAGAAAAAAAAAATAAAAATAGATTCTTCTTACTCTTTCTGTCTCCCAGTCAATCCCACATTCCTCTCTGTCTTGTGTTCCTGTTGCAATAGGATGAGTAGAACATGTCCGCTCCCCAAAAGTCTAACATTTGGTGGTCTGGGGCTGCCTTGAGTCACCAACAAACCCCAGACTCTTCCTGGGCTTTCAGCCTCTTAGACAGTCTGGATTGGCCACTTTCTGCAAGATTACTGTGGCTGTTGAGTCAGCAGGAAAAAAAAGAGGATGCCAATCTCGTTTTGGTCACATTTAAATAGAAAGGATAATCACAACTGCTGGTCCTGTCAGAATTTTCTACTGTCTTGAGTTCCCCCCCAAGGTTTCAGGCGAGGGAACACAGTTTGTGGACTATGGTTGGAGGCAGGAATGACATGCCAAAGTGCTAATTGACTTGTGGATGAGGTCTGCTAGTGCAGCAGTTCTGGGTAGTGTATTATTCAACACCAGATACCTTGAAAACTAAAATAACAAGCTGCTGAGGGAGTTTTGACACCTCTTGGGTTAAACAGAAACTTAAAAAGAGATTCTGAAGATTACACTTTTCTGTTTAGGTACCTAAATTCTGCCTAAATCCCATGTTGGCGCATCATGATGTTGGGCATCAAAGTCCTTTTTGGATTTGGCTCTAAGTAATTTCCTCCATTGGGAAATAATGGATGGTCCTTAAAATACAGCAACTCATCTGTTTGAATTTTGCTAGCTAACTCACATTGCAATGATTATCTGATCCCACCGTATTGATAGAAAACATATGCTTCAGGCAATACCATAAAATTCACAACCAGTGAGTTTTACAGACACCAAACAAAACGCGCTGATAAATCTTGAGTATTTAGAGTGTACAGTAAGTAGCTGATTTCATTTCACACTTCCATAGATTTATTCATTATAAGGATATTATTGAAAATAATTTTGAATTATTTATGAGGCTCATATAGATTCAGTATAATGTTGAGAAAATATTCTTAATTTACTGCAGAGAGTCAATGCAACCCAAACTCTTGCAAGAAGAATTACTTATTTCCTTTTAACATACAAAAACCATCTCAGCATAGAAGATTTCTATATGCTTTTAGCTACTCAGTAGTGAATGACTGTCAAAGTCTGAAAGGTATCACTCCCACTTTCCATAGGTGACCTTCTGAGAAATCATTCCTACTCTAGCAAACTGTGCTTGTTGGGGTTGGTTGTTGTGCCAGAATCTTTGCGCAAAGCCTCAAAGATATTCCCAAATCACCAAAAATTTTCTGTTGCGGGTTAATAAATACAAACCTTTCTTAAGCAGCCAATACTTCCAAAAATAATCCCCAGCCAAGCACATACGCTGGTATATCCAATAGTGCTTGTTCTGTGAATGTTTTCTGTGGAAAATCAATTCAACCAGCAGGCTGAGCAAGAGAGGTTTGTCTGCCTGCTTGCTCCCACTATCTCAAGGGCCAAGTTCAAAACAGCACTTTTGAGTGATGTGCTCAGGTGGAAACCCGCTTCCCACTTCTGAGCACCCTACTCATCTCCTATCTGCATCTTAACAAATTTGAAAGTGGCTCCTGTGTGAGTACAGGTAAATCTGGCTGTGCTCACATATTTTCTGCATCAGAGCGTAAGGCTATTAACCAAAGTGCCAGGAACAGCGGGATTTACTTTCTGAATTGATCATGCGTAAGAGCAAGGAGTTGTTGTCCACTGACAGTGACATAGTACTGAGAGCCAAAGTTTAACACCAGCTCTGAAACCTTTTGAACAGTTAGGGCCTCCCAGGAGTCAAGGAGAATGCATGCGAGGCCATACTGTATTCTGCTGGGATATTGCTGTTGATTTCTGAGATTCCTAATTGCCTAATTAAGGCAGGAGGAGTACCTGTGCCAGGCTGTTCTGTTTAACATATGCTGTATAACAGTCCTAATTTATTTAATTTAAATATAGAGTATTTTATAGAAAATATCCAATATTAGCCTTAGCCTTATCTTCCAGCACTTTGTTTTAGTTCTAGTATTGCTTCCCAAATTGAAGAGCTAATTATCTTCCCTGCATAGCCATTAGACATTCTGTTCAGCTTGCCAGGAACCTTGTTTTTTACAAACTAAACTAAATTAGCTTCTGGAATCCTTTGCTCTCAGATTTTTAAATCACTGTCACAGTTCTCAGGAGCCCTTCTAACTTCCAAGGGCCCCCCTTGAACTCACTATGAATCCTAGCAGAGACCCCATGGCATGGTGTCCTCACCTGACCAACTCTCCTCCTTCTCCACATTCCTGCTTTTTCTAACAAACAAACTGGGTCTTGTTGGACAAAACATTGGCAATTTCTGTTCATGTCATTCTCCAACAGAGACTCCCATAATTCTGTTTCCATTCAGTGCTTATCAGAGTCCCATGTACTGTCTGGGAGTTTATGACCCTCATTCCCAGGACAAAGTTGAAAGAACTCTGGAGCACTCACTTGCAGACGGTCGCTCATAACTCTTCCAAACTATACTAACACAAAATGTTAGATTTTACTTTTACTTGCAGGGAAGATGAATGATGGCTCTGTCTTAACTTTTTTATTTGGACTCCAATATCCGTAATGTTTAATTTGCCAGGAATGTTGTCTTACGTTAGAAGGATAAGAATGTATAAGTTAATGATGTCATCAAAAGCTGTCCAAGCCAAATGAAATAACGCTGTATAGCCAACTGTTTTCCTGCCATTTAAGAATAAATGGCTTTTATTGCCCAATCATACTACTTATGCTATTGCAAAATGTTTAATTCTGAAGATAAAGCTGACCACCCATAGCTACACTGCTTTCCCTGTGTTGTATCAGCTATGTAAGTATATATTTATAGGTTCACAATGGGCTGGGAGAATGTGATTCATCCCTGAAAATTGCAATTGAGTAAACTAAGACTGTCAATAGAGGAATCAACACTTGTTTGTTAATCACGTTTGTATCATTAAAATTCAACTGAACAGAGCAACTTGCAAAAAAAGAGTTGTACACATGCACAGAATACTTCACTGTCACAGCCACACACCTCTCCAGACAATCGTAAGCACCATTTACACATATTGGTAGTTCCTTCTAACTCATGATGCTTTTAAGGCTTAAGACATAGCAGTGAGATTGTTCTTGGTGATCATTTCACCCCAAGTGGAAGGTAGAAATGGCTTGGCCACCTTCTTAGTCGTAACGGGCCTAATCACAGCCCTGAAACGGCCTCTCCTTGCCGATACCAAAACTTCATCACCCATCAACACAGCAGGGCTGGCTTCTCTGTGTGTGCCAAGGTATCTCTTAAAGCAGAGTCTCCCTAAACCGGCCGATGCCACCTCATTATTGCTCATTGTGTTGCTTGTCTCATCATCAGTTTCCGTTGCCACAAGAGCAAAGCCAAAGAGCATCCTTCAAAACCAGCAAACCTGGCACCAGTTGCTTTGGGAAAGAAAAGGCTGTAGTTCATATTTAATAATGGTTTATTATCTGCCTGCTTAAGGTTTTGTATTGCTCCTGTCATTGCAGCATCTGAGCATTTTACACATAAAAAGGTTTGGCATTAGTTTAATTCCCAGAGGACCACGCGGAGCCTCTGGCTCTGTTCACTGCTGTTATATTCAATACCTAGGATTTCCAAAGGGCCTGTGGGTTTAGGTGCTTTACTCTCACTGAAATTTAATGCAATTTTTGCACTTCAGTCCTTTAGGCTGCTTTAAAAGTCCCTTTCTTGCAAAGAGGGAAACTGTGACAAACGGCCACGGTGCAGCACAGAAAATATAAGTGGGCTGAGGATTTTCCTATGTGCTCCCATCAGCTTTTGCCCTTAGTTTTCCCCCAACTCTTGCGATTCTTTCTGAAATGCATGGAGGGTGTGTGGTGTGAGAAATGAAATTTGTTCCTTGTGGACAAATGGCAAAGTAACACTTATTCCTGAGGCTTTACCCGGGGAAGGTGCTGCTTACACCTGAGGAGGAGGCCACTGCCCCCCATGCCCACCCTTTGAAAGTCTCTAGCCCCACTCCAGCCCGAAGAATCAGAAAGAGACAGGATAGTGAGTGCCTAATAAGCAAATATAGGCTACGTGTTGCCAGTGGCAGCTTTTGGGCACACTTAAGCAAACCATTTAACAACACATAATGGCACTGCACAACACATCAGGAGAGGAACAAACCATATTCCATTGAAGCTGCAGGGGGATATGTAGATAAGACGAATGTAATTACCAGAGTAGTAATTTAGTCAGGATGCTAATACTCCTAATCTTGCAAAGAAAAAAAAAATCCCCTCACACCCCCAAGGGATATTAATGAACAGAAGTGGTTAAAACCTCAAGTTTTATGTCTCGTTTGAAAGATCAACACAGTTGTTCTGGACTAGACAGTGTAAAACTTTCCATAAAATAAAATGACAAACAAATCATTATTTGATTTTATATCCACTAGGAGCAATAAACAGAGAGGCCTCACAGCTTCTGCAGCGTCTGAGTAATTCTAAAAATTTCAGGACTGTAGCATGTAAGTGGTAAAACATCTGTTCAGTGCAGAGGGTTGTATATATTCTTTGGAGGTTTTTTTGTCATCTCTGGCTGATAAATAGTTTTGGGGCTCCCACTGTGTAGAAATGGCTAAATGGAGAGTTTACTTTTTCAATGTCTTGTTTGACTCTTAAAAGTGCAACTATCATGTCTTCAAGCTCGTTTCCACCCTTAGGTCTCAATATTTTTAAATTGCTTGAAAATATTTCAATGTTAAAATATTATGGTCAGTTTTATAGATAATAGTTACCACATGCCATGACTCTACCTTACTCCTAAGTCTTTCAACATGATGTTTCTAAAGAGTTAATATTATTATCTACCTAGGCAGATCCTGAAATTGTATGCAAATTTAAGAAGCCTGTGTTTTTTGTAGGGCTGGAGTTCTTGGTTGGGGTTCAAAATTTGGGTTCTTGGTTGAGCATATTACACAAATACTGGCAGCTTAAAAAACAAAACAAAACAACAACCAAAAAAACAAACCATCAAAAAAACCCCCCAGATTTGGAACTGGGAATGCTCTCAGAGCTGCCCAAGGTCTTCCTGCTTGTCTGGCTTCAGGTTTCTCTGAAAGGGGTGGTTTAGGTTGGCCATTGGTTTCACAGCAGCCTAGAGCTTATGCTTTGGTGACTGCAGGACCTGAATTTGTGACCTTTTTTTACAGTAGAAATGAGATTGGTTAGTGTCACCTATTGACACTATTGAAAAATCTCTCCGCTAGACTAAGATAATCTCAATTCTGATGCAGATTTTATATTTTATCATTTAAATTATTGCATTGTTAAATACCAAACTATACTATACAGACTAGTAAAGAGGGAGAATTTATATTAAAAATTACTTAACTTTCCAGAGAGGAGACTCAGCATTTTAGTGAATCAACGAGTTTACCTCACTTTTCTTGTTCAGATCTCATTTTACAGTCACAGCAAATAGAAAAATGAAAAGGGAGAGAAAGAAAACATTGTCTTCTAGCCTCGAAAAGAACTTTTCACCTAGAAAAGGTGCAGTAACCAATTCCCTTCTAAGAGTTTGTATTTTCCAATGAAGCCTGTCCCAAAAAAAAGAAAACAAAACAAAACAAACCGCCCTGTGGAATAGAGGTGCGTGCAGAAAGGATTGCTGTAGTTGCCACATAGATTTCTCTTCCAAAATGCTCTAGTACTAATAACATGGCTTGCATGGCTATAAAGCATAATTCTACAGGATGTAGCAGACTTCCTTGCTTCTGCAACAGGCACTAGTGACATATGTTATGTCACTTGAGACAGATGAATTAAACTTATGTTGCTATTTGGAAGTTGTTCACATCTATCTGAATTGTTTACAGAGGGGAAAAAACCAACCTCTTGCAATAAATTTGTGGAGCAATATACTGCTACATAGGACGGAGGGGATCTGTCTTAGTTTCTCCTCTAGAATCTGAAAATATATTGTTCAGCTGCTTATAAAATCTCAGGCGCTCTTCTCTCAGGATATGCATTGTCTTGCACGTATTACTGTTTGTTATTTATTAATTGCAGTTTCTCACCAAGGGCATTACCTAGCAGTGTGGGAGTAAGTTTTCAATATGAGATTGACCTGTGACTTGCCGGGGTGAAAAGCTAATGAAGTCAGCAGGAGTAACTGGAATGAGAGGGGGCTTTTAAAACTCTCACGCTTTTAAAATCCTCTCAGAGTAAAATTAATTCACTGACTCTTCTCACCTCTGCAAGCCACATTGATGGCAAAGAGACAGTGGGTAAGAAAAGGAATATATTTTCTGAGGTTCTGAATTATTTTGTACACAGGTCATTCCTGTTTATGTAATCTGGACATACTGCATCATATTTCAGTGTATCTAACACAGAGCCTCTCTCCATTCGAAATCTGAAGCGTCAGAGGCTCCTTTTGATACTGTGGCACTCAATGCTTTTTTTTCCTGATCTTTTCTTGGAAAAAAACCTGTCAGATTTCAAAATAAGCAGGATTAGAGTGATGAGTGATGAGAGGAATTTTTTAGATCAGTTTCAGCGAGAAGAGACTTTAGGATTGGAATGTTGTGAAGTAATTTCATTATCTTTTGGGAGTAGACATACTGCTAGCAGTGGTATTCAGGCTATAGGCAGACTTCATGCTGCAGATGCTTCAGTTGAGGAAGAGAAGCAAAATCTGGGAAAGGAGAAAAATGAATTAGTGCAACACCCAAGTGTCCAGAGCAGATGAGAATAACCACTAGTGGGACAAGACTGACTTAACCTGAATATATATATCCATCACGCCACCCTCCCCTAAAGAGATTTCTGCACAGCTTTGAGAAAATTATCAAGTTGTTTTTCTTGGAAGCTAATTTCTCATCTTTCTCTCCTCCTCCAGCACCTTACAAACATTATTTCAATACATCAAGATTCAGATAGCTAAAGTTGCTGGGCGAATGGATCCCTTCGGAGTGATTGGAACCAAAGAAGTCAGAGAATTCCAGTAACCAGTCTGCTTCTTTTTCAGGCTTACAGAGATTTAGCATAGGATATAAAAAAAGAAAAAAATAGTACACCCAGCACCAAAATACAGAGAAAGTCAGTTATCTTTTAAAAGGTAGTCAAAGGTACTAATCCTATTTTCAGCACTTTGTGTAATCACCATGAGCTAAATGGCCATTACAGCACCTTTCTAACAGAAACTAATACGGGAAATAGCCACACAAACCCATTTCTTCCCAGCCACCATGAATACTGAAAAGCAAAGGGAAAAAATAGCTTAAATCCTATTAGGACAATGATCCCTATACATTCCGGTCCAAGATTAATTCTTTCCCACAAGGGCATATACTACATGATTTCAACCACCTTTTCAAAAGAGAAATGAAAGACATCTTGAAGAAAAAGGAGAAAAGACCTGATTCCTTAAAACCATTAAACAAACGCTCAACTTTAAATTCATGTGCAATATTCAGCAAAGCAGAAGCATAGATTTGATTTTTAATCATCTGTTGATTAAGCTCTATGCCAATTTGAAGAGTTCTGCTGTATGCAGATGTGTGAAAAAGAAAAGCAAGTTAAAGGGTTAGCTTTTTAAAGGGCCAAGTTAAACAAGATGTAATTATGGCTTCACTTAGTCTTTTCTTTCCACTTCAAAGCTTCCATGTGTGGGAAGAGTTTTAGCAAGTTAGAGTCAGCTTTGGTGTCTCTTTTAACTTGACTTTTTTCAATGACCAACCCTTTTCTAATATGCTTAATTATTTGAGATAGCACTGGACAAATTCTGCTTACTAATTTCAAAGAAGTCACGCTGATACCATTTGGCCCAACCTATTTATATGGATGAGCCATTATTTTTCTAATTTTGATTTTATTACTAGCATAAAATCTTTAAAATTGCAGACAGACAGCAAGCTTTAAGGCATTGTAAGAAAAAAAAAAAAAAAAAGGCCCTGGACCATATACTCTGAATCTTTTATCTTAATATCTAATAATAAACCCACAGGTAATAACATGGCCTGTAAAACCTTCTAGCTAGGTGCTTAATTAAAAAGTGAGATCAAAGGTCATTGTTTCATTTAGAATACAAATCTCTCCCTTTGAAACTGTAAGGGAGGGGGCAGCGTTCAATAGCCTGAAATACAATGCTTTGGTTCATCGGTCCCATGCTCACCCTACCTCAAGGTCACCATAGCTGGAACGCACCAGGCATGTCCTCGTCCCTCCCTCTCCCCTCTTCAGCCTTTTTAAGGACAGCATCTTGCGTGTGTGTCTTTCTGAGCCTGATCTCTCAGGCTGCGTACTGATACCAGCTGGAGGAAAGGCTGAGCCATCAAGGTGAGTACGACCAGCACTAGAGGGATGCCCAGGAGAAAGAGCACCTCCGGCACGTGCAGTGCAGGGGTGGGCAAGGGTGTTCTACAACAAAAGGTACCAGCATGGGTTACGACAGCAAATGCTTCTCCTAATTCAGCATAAAAGGGAGAGCAGGTCATGACACTCTTAAAAATCTTGAGTTTAATGACAGCTGTAGCACAGGTAGCATGTTAAGTACAATAGTGGTCATTTATCAGTCAGAGGTGGAAGATAAGACTAGTCTTGTCATGATACTAAAAAAAATATCTCTGTGTGGCCCAAAATCTGTTCCTCATACAACTTCAAGATTTCAATGAGAATACCCCAAACAAGTTTGATAACTTGAATTTAGCAGGAGCTAATGCTCTCATTTAACTCAGACAAACTATAATATATTACAAATACACAAATTACTTAACACATGAAAATTCAGAAAAGCAAAGAAACTATCTGTCTTTTTTTGCCTGCAGGGTCTCCACTGAACCTTCTGCTTCAATAGTAACTGCCCATTGACATTGTTTCCCCAGGGACAAAAAAGTACCAACCATGACACAAAGCTTACTGATTGAAAGTATCTAAAAAATCCTAAAACAAGTTGATCAGATATTGCTTTAATTACCTTTGACACAACGTACCACAAAATTTAAATAAGCGCAGGCCAACTCTGTTGATCTGCAGTGTCCTGATGATGTAGATCAGTTACGGAAGTAGATTTTGATTCCCCAGGATCAATTTCATCCCATTTCTGAGACCATGCACACTGGAAATTAAATATCCTCAAAGCAGAGGGTTTGCTTCCAGAGATTTTAGATGAACAGACCTTTGGTTTGGGCTGAGGCTTTCAAATTTTTCAAAAGACTACATCTCAGTCAGCTTTCTCCATGCCTTATTCATTGTGAAATAGCACCTCTTTCTGCCACATTGCAATCTGAGGAAGAAGCTAGCGCGGGGTATGCTTTTTCCTTTTCTTGCAGTTCTCCTTCCTTCACCTAATGGGATTAATATCCAGCTCTCATTACAGTAGCAGTCCAAGCCTAAGGGTCTGTGAAAATCTGAGACATAACCTCCACTATTTTTATTAATTTCTAACTGCACAGAATGAAACTTTTTTCCTTCCTAACACTGGCATAATTTAGTAGTCAATTTTTTCTAAGTATCATTTTGTGTTATCTGAAAAACCATGCCATTCTCTTGACCTTAACACATAGAGTATTTCTTCTAGTACAGCATAAAGATGTTTGGTGGCTGTTGATGTTAGAAGCGGCTATCACAATGCTGTTCTCTATTTTTTTTTTGCATTTCTGACAATTGTTTTCATTTTTATGCTTGTCTTGATCCACTGTCCCATCATTAAAATCAATATGTGGTGGCTCATATGCTCTGTTACCATATAAGTCATCTCAATAGTTAGCTGATGATGTCTTTATTTGCCTTCAGTATCACTTTCTGTGGTTTGCACGGTTCTGGGCATGGATGTTTTATATAATAATTGAATTCACTGAGCAAAATTTGTGATTAATATACTTGTGAATTATTCCAAGAGCACTAGACACTGGTGAATAATGGAAAAATATATTTTCTGAATAATTTATTTGAAAGATATAAGAATTGTACAATAAATTATTCAACTAATATGATTCAACTGGTCTTTAGTCATTTTTAAGGTAGCTTGTGCTCCCTCTACTGGATGATCAGCTGCTTCCAAAGGAACTGAAAAAACTGTGTAGTCATGATTTCAGAATTATTTTTTAAAAATATCTAGAAATATTTAGCTACAGGACAGTGGATTTTTCAATATTGATACTTAAAATCAAAAGGGCACTTCTTATTGGGCAACCATCTTTTAAAAGGCCAAGTTTTAGACCCAATTGATTGGCAGGGTAGACTGAGTTCAGAAAAATTGATAAATGTTACTCCTTAAGTATTATCTGACACTCAGTGATGAACTATGGTTTGGCCAAGGTAGGCAAAGGTATAAGGCACCTGAGTAGTATTTGTGCAAGTGATGACTGGTGGCATTCATTGGCCATGGGAGCGTCTAGATGCATGCAGCACCTCGAGCTTTGCAATCTTAATGCTGGTCAAAGTCTTCAATAAATATTTTGTTGTCTGAACATAATCCATTAAAATATTAATGATAGGAAGTGGTGAGCAGGTGTAGATGCCATCAGACATGGGATGGGCTCTGACACAGCTCAGTCTGCTTGTCTAGGTGAACCCCTGCACACAAGAGAAAGCATTCTGCCCCCCCATGTCCTGATCACAGCATCAGGTTTGACATGTGTCATACAGTTAGAAAAACAGGTTTCATTTACTGTCCTGATTAGGCTGCAGTGATCAAGCATGGGGCTGCCTGGTAGCCGTGATTATATAATTTGCACCATATTATCCCTTTTCCAGTTACTCAAACTGGGGTTACTCAGTTATCCCTTTTCAAAGTTACTTTTTTAGACCTCCTTTTCCCCAACCCAGTCTTCTCACAAATAAACAACTTGTTCTATATGACTTTTTCCACACAGTCCTACTTTTGCTATATCAGTACACAAATTTGGGTTTTTTTCTGGTTTCCTCAGTCATCTCAGCCTTCTATAGTATTTCTGATGTGCACTGTCGTCCTTGCAAGATGCCACCATCTGAAGGCTCCCAACACTCCCTTCTAATTTCCCATGGAGTTCAGCCCACTCTCACGTAACTCCTGTAAAATCCAGGCATCCCTCAGAATGCTAACTGTAACCTTTGCCAGCTGCTTAGATTGCTCACATCTGTCACATTCAGCCATTTCCTAACCCATGTCCAGTAGCTCCTCACATCCTGTGTGGTCAGCTTAACCTCAGCCCAGGGCGCTGCTGGCAATCTACTCGTAGTATTAATAATAAAACACTGTGATCTGCTCATTCTTCTTCCTCAGTACACGTTGCTCATCTTTTCTTGGCTGGCACTTCAGATCTTTTGATTTCTGACTGCCAAAGGTCCCAGGTCTTTTCAACAGACCTCATCAGACTCCACCAAAACTTCTCTCAAAGGCTAGCTGAAGAATGTTGTGGAGAAGCATTCCAAAGATTGTGATGAGCCTGATTCAACACATATTAAAGGACAATCTTTCCACTTTCCTTTTCTCTAAACTTCAGCCACGTCCCTTGAGAGTAATTTATTCTGGCAAAAGCAAATTGAATCTAATTCTCAACTTACATTGAAATCAGTATAGCTTCAGTGAAGTCAGTGAAGTGAAAGCAGAATACAACTAGGATAAATGAAGGAAAAATCAAGCCTGCTTTGTGGGACAGCAAAGGAAAAATGTCCATAATTGCTAACATTAGAATTGCTTCTTCTAAGTGATGGACATCAAACAAGCAGATATATTCAAAATCTATTCACTTGCATATTACTTTCTTAACCCTGTATGCCAATAAAATAGGATCATGCTACCAATCACACTGCTATCAGCAGTCATTAGATTACAGCTTTTATGGTGAGAGAATGGATGGCATCCCTTTGGAGAAATAAAGCGAACAGGAAACATATTCATGGCTTCATAAGCAGAAATTCAGAGTGGAAATTCTTGAATTAATTTACTTAGTTGAGATGTAGAATTGTATAAATGTTTGTCATTATTTCTAGTGTAAAAATGAAGAAAGATTCATATAAAGACAATTTGTCAGAATACTCATCACATTTTCATTATCTAGGAAAAATGTGGCTTGGGATCCATTAAATACAAAAGAGTGAACAGCTAACTCACTTCCTGATAGTTATATCAAGATTAGTTAGAGTAATATAGCAGTACGGTACATATAAAAGTGGTATAGATTTATTTATAATCACTCTAAAAATGGTGCCAAAGAGATATTTTTGGCAAAAAGAAAAGAATGTGAGTTAAGATTAAGGGGCATAAGTTTTTACTGGCAAAATAATTCTATGTTTTTTAACTAATATAAATATTTTCAACAATATTAATATTCTCGAATTCAAGCATCGTTAAAACAGTCCACTTTTTTTCCTTAATAACATCATTCTTCATGTTCCTGCCTTGATAAGTGCATTAATGTCACTAAAACTCCTAATCATGATATCATTTAGCCCAGTAGCTGGGAGAATCTTGAGTGTCCAGGTATTTGTAGATACACAGGCATCTTGTTGCCTTCTTCAAATAATGCGTCTCTAAGAATGTGAGGGATTTTAAGACTGAAAATGATAATTGCTTTCTCTTATTCATTTGATATCTATTATCTTCTTCAGACCCAATACAAAACCAGAACCAGACACCTTCAGGAATTGTGGGAGAGTCCACATATGGCACTTGCACTCACCTCCAGAGGGCCTGGATGTGTCGGAGAGACTGCGTATGTAGATTTTGCTCTGTGCAGGAGAGGTAGATCTGCTGCATTTGAGATCTGTTGCAGTTGTGGTGCACAAACAGGTCACCCACCAGGCACGTGGCTGCTGAGCTGTTGAGTCCATCACATCCTGGATGGCACGAAGCGTTGCCTCGCCAGCAGTTGACAAGACAAGAATAAAGCTGTGTCAGCCAGTTAGGAACCTGCCAGGTGGCCACCTTTACACTGTGGTGGCCATTTGACAGATGGGAAAATGCACCAGAGACAGAACAAATCCACCACACAGAGCATTTTCCAAGCAGGGGTGGGAAATGAATTAATGCACTCTGAATTCCACCTGAATGCCTTAACTAGAAGACCATTCTTCAGCTTGAAAAAAAAAAGATCATGTTGGGAAAATATGGTATGGAAAATGCAAGGATATAAGATTCCACATAAAAGACCTAATACGAGTGATATTTCATTTTGTCCAGACTCATGCCAAAATTTTGGAGGAATTTAAGTCCAGATTTTTCTCACAGAAATATCTGAACTTCAGGAAACGGGTTCGGAAATACTTCAAGGAATGAATTTCCAAATTTGGCCTAAGACTGAAAGTTCGTATAAAAAGGCATCTTGTTACAGGTTTGAGAGGCAGTATTTTTTTTTAGTGGTTGTAAGGAACAGAGAAGCATTCACAGCACAAGTCGTTCTTTTCAGGACTGAAATAGAAGCCAACACAACCCGTAGGTTATCATGTATTCAACAGCACTTTTTTTTTTTTTTTTAGAGGAGGGCTCTTTGTCTGAAAGCATCAGCTGTTACTATGGTTGCGAAACACTGCAGTGAGACTTTTATGTTTGCATGTGAATTGTCAAACCCTCACAACACAGACTGAAATGTTATATGCCCCATGACTGCCTCAGACTGAAGTTTTGTGGAGCATTTTACCCTCTACCCATTCACAGTCTTTCTCCTCACCTGTGTTAGAAATGCTGGCGACCTCTTCTTTCATAAGCTCTCGTCCTTAGAGAAGGCACTTGAAATTTGGCAGGAAGGTGAGAAACTGCAGATTCACAGCTGCATTGGATGTGAAAAGAAGCAGAACTCCAAACATGTAAAATGCCTTATCATGTTACATACTTGAAAAAAAAAAAAAAACCACCAAATTATTCTCTTTTTTACTTTATTCTCTCTGCACCTTTGTTTGACAACTGCAAAATGCAGGTGAGACTACTTATCTCTCAAAAGCGTTGTGAAAAGAAAGGAAAGTTTGTCAAAAGCTAAAAGTCTATACAAACAGGCTCCACTAAAAAAACATGAAAAATTAATGATTCTCTTTGTAGAAGTGGGTTTGAAAAATGTACAGTAAACAAAGTAGAAACCACTGCAAAGAACAAAGATCAAAAAGTACTGAATAACTACTGCCTAAACAAGCCTCATCCTCTCTGTATATCGAGGCACAGATTCAGGAGAGAAGGCATAATATATGGAAATGCTGGTATGTAATGAAGACATGATAAAGATGTCTCATCGCAGTACTTCATATACGAGACAGGCAAATGAAGGCAATACAGCCTGCAGGAACTCTGAGAACAAAATAGCCAGCTCCTCTGATGGCAGGTGGAGTTCTTCGGCACAAATATGTCAACTGATATTACACATGGATATTATTTTCAGCTTCTTATCCAAACTTCACCAGCCTTTGATGTAAGTAGGGATCTAGATATAAAAATGAACATTTTTCCTGATCTCTTCTCTATAATAGATTGGCTCAGTTCAGCTCCAGCAACCCCAAGCATCATTGAAAATTTGGAAAAATTTGTATCCTGCTCCAATCATGACAGATCAGATCTCCCAGTCTCTTCACAAAACTTTAATTTAGCAAGCCCACCAATGAGATAATTAGGCACCCAATCCTTTCTTGAGAAATTCCACAGTTTTTGCTTTTCAGTCTTTGCAGAAAGATTGCACGACTATCCTAATCCTTTAAAAACATGTGAACTATATTATATAGCAGTGTAACCACGTTAGCTCAGATACATTTGTGTGTGTGTGTGCACAGTTTGTGGTATGGAATAACGATAAGCATTAAGAATTAAGGTTTTAGTCTGTTGTTGTTGCTGTAGTATCCTAAGTCTGAAGATTTAGGTGTCACACCAGTTTCTCATCAGCTGCCTTGTAATCCTCTAAGCACTGAGGTCTCTGCCAGTAAAATCTCCTGATGCCTGGCTTGCTGGCCATGTAGACAGCTGTGTCACCCATGGTACTGCAAGACTACACAATATTCTTAGCCAGGAATTCTTCCACTACCTTATTTCTATACCACTGGTGGAGTAATGGGACCAATACAAACTACCGCTGGGGATTTATTGCTGTGATGGGGTGTCCCTCTTCACTCGGTGATGAACACTCACAGAGGAGAGGGGAAAGTCAGCTTTGGCAGAGCAACAGAGCACTGCACAACGGGCATCCAGTTCTCCCATCAGCTTTTCCTACTGAAGACCTGAGGTTCTCTGGAAATCCTCATCTCGGGCAACTGCAGGCAGGTCAATGCCACACAGCAGAGCGTGCCCAAGTCAATGGGGACACAAATGGGACCACAATGGGGTGGTTGGACTCGATGATCTCAGAGGTCCCTTCCAACCATGGAGATTCTGTGATTCTGTGAAAAGCATATATCCAAGAACATAGCTGTTCTGCTTTAGGACTCAGCCTAGCTCACGTGCAGCACAGTCTGTGAAAACCATGCTCAAATGCAAAAGGAGACATCACAGTCATATTTGCTCTAATTGATTTATACATAATCAGTCTCTCTTCTGGCATTGTGCTGGTCAACAGGACAGCTTATGAGCATTGCGGGATCCTATGGCTCCTTAGGAACAGAAATGATCCTCTTCTTTACATGGTCAGGCACACTTGACTCTAATACTGTACTAACCAGGTACTTCTCTGACAGGGCTTTTTGTCTGCAAACAGCAAATTAAATAAAGTGTAAATAAATATAAAAAAAAAGGTGTAATGTTTATACCATAAGAATGATTTCTTGTGAAATCTGGGATTTTTTTCATCGTAGCCTTTCTGATGCTCTTTTGACATTGATATTTTTAAGCCATTCATGCTGCTACTAACTAAAACATCTGACGCATTTATTTTTTTTTAATCTAGGATAAACTATACCAATTTCTCTTTCTTCTACTGTGAGGTTGCCTACATTAACAGGCCCTGTGACTCAGCTAATCTTTGCAAAGGAACCATTACATCGGTAATAAAATGGGAAATGTGCACACTGCAAACAACACCTCTATTCAGAGAGTCTAGAGATGCAAAACAATTTCAGAGAACTGTAGCTATTAGCAAAAATAGCAGATTACCTGTGACAGCTAACCAGATGCATGCACAATATCTTTGTCAGAGCTTTCACAAAGAACAGCCAGCTGATTGTGAAAGAAAAATACACATAACAAGGGTTTTAAAGGAAAAACAAGCAGGATGAACACTTTGGGAGGGTCAACATCAGCATTGACATCCTGGGCTACAGAAAACTTGTGGAAACTGCCCGCAGCCTCCCTGGTGGGTATGGTCCTAAGTGTGCTGTAAAGCAGCTCTTGCTCATCTCCTCTTACACCAGTCACAGGACTGGGAGTCAAAGGTACGAAGGAAACAGAAAGGAACAGGTAGGGGTTTGAAGACCAATAGCTTCAGCAGTCCGTGGGGATCATTAATGTCTTGTGAGTGCTTTAAGTTTATGTGGATTCAACACATTTGTCGTCAGGCAAATGGCAAATTTGCCCTGGTGAGGCCGCATCTGGAGCTCTGTGTCCAGTTCTGGGCGCCCCGGTTCAAGAAGGACAGGGAACGGCTGGAGAGGGTACAGCAAAGGGCTACAAAGATGATTAGGGGACTAGAACATCTCTCTTACATCTCCCCGTCTCTGTGGGTAGTCTGTGACACTGCTGGACTGTCCTCATGGAGAAAAAATTTCTCCTTACATCCATTCTGAACCTCACTTGTTTCAATGCCTGTTTTCCTCGTCTACCAGCCATGCATTGCTATGAAGAACCCAGCTCCATTTCCTCGATGGTGTCCTTGTAGGTACCTGGGACTGCTGTTGGGTCCCTTCTCCAGGCTGAACCAGCCCAGATCCCCCAGTCCCTCCCTGCAGGGCAAGCACTCCTGCCTTCACCATTGTGGCTGTCCTCTGCTGAGCTTGCTCTGCCTTGTCAACATCTTTTTTTATATTGTGAATGAGACAAAAATAAGACTTAACTGTCAAAGGTATCTATATTGGAGTGCTGATCTTCAACACTCCTCTGGGAATACTTAAACGAAAACAGTCAGGACTGGTGAAGTGGTCATGTCCCAAGTCAATGCTCAAACTCTCTCTCATTTGACTTACAAAAAGAGATTTGATAAGTGACAATGTGGTTTTGTCACCATAAAACGACACTCTTCTGGAGTTTCTGTACAGTATCAGAAATGGAAGCCAGAGCTCCCAGCAATGTATCACAGTGACAGCTCACAAAACCCTCAGTTCAATGGTAACAGAAATCTTTTCAAACACATTTTGTCAATAGAATGCCTCAAAAGCTTTCCTAATAAACCCCTGTGGGTTTTCTTGCATAGAATACTGTAAATTTTTTTTTCTGGAAATTAGCTTTCTAGTGGGTGGCCTGCTGGCTGAACTTCTAAACTTTGAAGTTGGTGAAAACAAGGGGGATGGGGGGCAGGAGATTACACACACTGGAATACAGGCTTATCTGAGGTTAGTTTTGTGTTAGAAAGCACTAGCCAAGAAGTATATTGATTTGGTAAAAGGAACGAGCAAAGCAAACAAAGAGAAGATATATTTTAAATTGCTTTTACTTTCAGGTAGCTCTAAGTGACAGTAGTAAAAAATGATGCGGCTCCTTGTTTGATTTTTCACATGCCTCAACTTCAGCTCTGGGTTTGTCCAATTTATATTTATTTCTTATGAATATTCCAGAAAATACTTTTGTTGGTAGGAAATTTTGCCCAAAGAATAAATTTCATAGGTGGAAATTCAACTCCAGGAAGTCAATGGGGCCTCATTTTTGACATTCCCAGATGCTTGAGAAGAGTAGATTGAAAGTCATGATCAGTTATTTGCACCTAAAACTTGCTTTGAAGAGTAATACTATCCAACGAGAAACAGAAATCGTACCATATAGCCTGTGTGAGCAATAAAAACAGCTCAGTCTTCAATGATAAAAACACATGAAACCCAGCAGTGTATTTCTGACCTGCACATTTTGCAGGCAGTACTTATTATAGGCTGTATTGCCTTTAAGATGTCATGGGTGAAGATACCTTCACCTTTGCAGGCTATTCTGGAATTCACACAGCAGCTGTGTTATTTTTTTCAGAAGTATCTTTTTCTTAATCTTAAATCTTCTCTGGGTTGCTCTGTGTTCTGTGGTTGCTTTGTTCTTTCCGGGTTTGATTTTGGAAGGAAACTAGAGTTCATTCTTTCTATGCCTCTCCTTCATTTTCATAGCAAGCATTCTAGCTTTTTCCTGTTTTATTGACTCAACTTACTCTCTTGTTGGCTTTTTTTTTTTAATATTGTTTCTGTCTACTTGGGATGTATTTTTCCTTTGGACTGTTTTTTTCCCCCTTCCCAATTACATCTTTTTCTTTCATGCTGTTTTTCTTTGCTCTGGCTTTCCACTTCGTTCCCCTGCTAGTATGTTTGTTTTTCAGATTGTGCAACTTCTTTAGGCTATGACTTCTATCAGCTGCTGGTACTGAGAGGAACAGTATACAATGGACAGGTCCTCTGGGACCACAGTTTCAATGAGAATGCACCGAGGACTCAGGCAGACCTAATCATATCTCACAGTTTGATTGCAGTGTGATTACCCCTGGAAGAAGGGTTGTTTTCTTTCTCCCACCACAGAGATGCAGGTAGTCAGCACTGAATAAGAGAAAATTTGAATGACATCAGACAATTGAAATACTTTCTAAATAATGGATCCACATCCTGGCTATACAAACTAGGAGTGTATTCTTATTATTGCCGAACTCCTCAGGAGCTATATTGAGGCCTCAGAAAGGCCCTTTCACATGGGAGCAGATGTGCAAAAGCAAGCTTTTAAAGAAAATTAACTTTTTTTTTCCCCCCCAGAGTTCTAGAGAGTAGATGTAAAATGGCAGCATGGGAACATATACTGTAGTAACTGCTCTAACTCAGATATGCGTTTTATATAACTACACTCAGAAGAACAGATGCTTATAAATGACAGGTTATATCTTATCCTTATTTTAACATGGACCAAGCTGAGATCCCCGCTTCTTTCTAGGAAAACAGAAGTAAAGAGGGTGTGGGGGGGAAGTTATTAGGAAAAGGCTGCTATTTGTTTCAGCTGCAAAGATTTCTCTTAGGCCTGGTTTTCCTGGAACCCCAACTGCACGTGCACATTTTGGCCTTAGGTCTCCAGCCTAAACAGAGGGAGAAGACCCCATGCAAGAAGTAAGAAGACACAGAAGCTGCCAGCAGCGGTGTCAGGGGCCCTGGGCCACTGCTCATGCATGAGAAGAGGGGAGAGGAAGGTGGCAGCCAGGCAAGGAGGTGCTGGTAGGATGGATGAGAGCAACGTGGACAAGACCACATTGTTACACAAAGTGGGACAATGGTCCAGTAGCTAATGCAGCAGCACAGAAGTTAAGATATTCAAGTTTAATTCTCTGCTCCATTATCCACCATTGCAATCATGCTGGGAAAACCACAAGATCCTGTGTTTTATCAATATTCAGGGGCCTGATTGCTACTAATTTCAAGGGGAATTAAATGCATAAATATTTTTTCAGTACCTGGAACTTGGTACCAAACCTTTCCCTCTCTGGGGTACAGGCTGTTCTGCCAGGGATGCCTGGGGAAGAATGTATCGTGGAGGTGTTCAGCATGCAGCTGGTGGAGATTGTGTTTAGCATCTTCATTGTCTTGTAGAAAGTTCAGCCATGTGTAGTTATTAGGCATGAGTGAATAAAGATGTCCTGAAGCACCAAGCTCTCCCCAGACCACCTCCCACACACCTATCTTTCTTATGAGCACACTTTGACCAAGTACAATCTACCTAGCAAATACCAATGGCTTTCAGCAGAGGATTTCAGGGGTCTTCCAGGAAGAGCTCTAGGTTATTTCCTCTGCCTGCTATCAGTCACACCATCCCATAAGGGCTTCTGCATACAAGGAGCTGACAGGGCCAGCAGGACATGCCAGGGGCTGTCATTGCTGCCCCCCCAGTACCTTGGATCACAGTGTGCATGGAGAGATACCTGATATTACAGCTATAGTTTAAAGAAAGGTCACTCACAGCAGAAAGTAAGTGCTTGGACCATCTGGCTTTGAACACATTCACACCCCAAAGCACATATGTAGGCAATGCAGCCAGGCAGCCCGAGGGAAAGCCAAGTATTTTTGTTATTAATAAATTTGTGGGCAGCTGAAGCAATATCCAACTCTTACTTTGTCTGGCTCCTGTCTCACAAATGTCATAGTTTTTGAGGAGAGACAATTTTTGTCATGAAAGCTTATCAGATTGCTCAGGAACCTTACCATTCGATGCAGGAGACAGGCGCGGTTAGTGGAGCTGGTGGGACACCTCCCATAAAAGACAAAAGGAGCACGGCAGAGCTCTGCAGGATGTGAAGGTAGGAGGTCAGGTTTGCATCCTCTCTGACGCAGGGAAGGGCAGTGGTGGTCCATGAGGGCTGTTCCAGCTGAGGACCTGCAAGGTGGCAGGGAGAACCGTGTTGAGGGACCAGGGACAGAGGTCACCCCCAGGGAACCCAGGCTGCTACAGTCAGGATGGGAGAGAAGAGCCATCCATGTCTTCTGCATTGCTCTTCTCTCCCCATCCCACAAAGATGGTATAATCTTGGTGGTTTATGTGGAATTTGGGGCAAGGTGGGGTAGGTGGGTGCATCACAAATTTAACAATTTGACATCACCATGGCTTTTAAAGGAGCAAGGAAGTTGTTAAAAAAAAAAAAAAAAAAAAGCACATGTGCTTTCAATGCAGCAGCTGTGGCAAATTGGGAAACAAAGTGAGACACAGATAACATTCACATGAGAGATAAATGGGTATTTCTGTGAGAGTGTTCAAAAGAATTTTCTTTGTAAACAAGATAATTTTAAGATGACCGTGCTGGGGATTGCAGCTTAAAATAAATAGTAATAAAATTTAGAATTTATTTGTGAACATCCAAGTATTTTATACTTTTTCATAAACACTGCAAGCACAAAAAATGAGAGTTCATTCATTTCCCAAGTATGTTTATTATTGCTTCTCTAGAACACCTGGGTTATCTCCTCATTCAGTTTAAGACCTTTCATCATCTCTTTATCTAATCTCAGAACAGCATGGGATCCTGCTTCCACTCATCTATCTTGCGTGTTTAGTGGAAGCTGATAGCAAGATAGGGAGAAGAGTTAAAGATATGATTTTAATGAAAAGAAATGGTCAAAATATTTGGTACACTATTTGGAGCACAAAATGAAGGCTGCAATTTAAAATGCTTCACGGGCTTGCTGTATGCTGTTGACTACATAATGTCTACATAATAATGTGTGTTACCTTCTCGGCCACCAAGGTGGCAATTTGCCTCATGGATGCTATTGTTCACTTGTTTCAGCAAGATCCTGGAATCACAAACTACAAGACAACCCCGAATGACATTTGTTGCATGCTTTTCCTCCAATATGTGAGACTACACGTACAGATTTCTTTTTAAATGGCTTTGGGTTGCCTCTGGTTGTACAAAGAGATTGATTCCTATGAAGTGAGAAAGCTCTAGTGTATCGCTTTGTAATACTGATGTGACAACATGACAGACACGGCTTCATGTGAGCACGTTATTTATTAGATTATGAGCAAAGCTGAACGCTGTCATGTGCTGAGGGAAGAACGTATCTCCTCTCTAAAGGAAAACCCAGCGGTGCTGGTGAGCAGTAAGGGAGGTCCCTGGGGACAAGCTGCAGGAGTGATGCACGGGGGCTCTGGGTGAGGATTTTCCTCGCTCGTTGTAGTGTCTGCCCATACTTTATCTTCTCTTTAGGTACTGCTTTCTCATTTTTTTTCAGTCAAAGATTTCAAAAATCTGCTTAATTAGTGAAGATAGCTTGTCCCTTACATAGTAAAAAAGGGCTAATGCAGTAGAGGACAAAGATGTTCTCAAGTCAGCTCCTCCTCTTCGGAGGGAAACTGGAGCCCTATAGAAGACATATATTTCATGCTAAAGCCCAGGAGATAATTAATTCGTAAGACGGGTGATTCAGATAACCAGCTGAGCAGAAAACAGTTTAGTACTAGATAAAAAGAAATGTTGCACAGAGTATGTTATAAATCCTGCCTTTTTCTGGAACTGAAAGCAGCAGCCCTCGCAGGTTCCTCTCTTCCCATGGGACCAGAGGGCAGGGTTTTGCTGCCCTGCCTGAACCCCTGCCCCCTGCCTGGGGACCCACTCCTCGGCAGAATGCAGCTCTGACCTTCTCATTTTAATTACCTGGCACCAGAGTTCCCGTGCCATTACATTTTCTTCTAGATTGCATTTTTGGACGTAACACCTAAAGCCCACCTAGCAGCAGTTAGAGGCATATCTACACCAGCATAAACATGTCGCTGCCATCTAATTCAGTTAATTAACTGAAGCACTGTATCACCCTGATGTGGCTATGTTGCTTCTGGGTCCAGAGTTCACAGGCTTGCAGTTATTTAAGATCCCTGCATCCCATTCCACTGCGAAGGTGGATATACTCTGTGTCTCTCATTAGTCTCAGCCAAAGATTTTGTTTCTGCAACTTACTTAAGTTAGTTTTTCTATTATTTATTTTCCTCACTGCAGTGCACATCCTCATGACCATACATCCTCATTATTGTTCTGTCCTTTTATAAAACCTCCACCATGCTTTCTCTGTTGCTTATAGATTGTGTAAAAGACTCCTGAGTGTTGAATAACTCATCGGCTGATTTCTGGGCTTATTCTGAAGTGAGTAACTAACAGCAGAACCACTGTTGTACATAACTAATGAGAGCAAGAGCCTTCCTCTGGGTCTCATCTGCACTCCCATATAGTTTACCCTTATTGCCATGGCTGCCTTTGAAATGGGATTTTATTGCAGTGACTCCAATATTGTCAAACTCACCACCGCCGCCGCCGCCACCACCTTTGAATAACTAGCTTTGAGAAGTGCAGATGGGACCATTCACTAAATTGTCCCTTATTTTCTCTGAGCATTTGTTATTCATTGGTATTTTCTGAATAATCCGGATGAGTAACATTCGAGCTATAGACTGCTCACAAACCATCCACTCCCGCTATCAATGTTCATTACTCCTCTTGTGTGACTTGGCTGCCTAAGTTTCTGCTCTTTGATTTTTAAGCAGAAGAATAACAACTAGGGAACACGACCATGAATTTTCACATAAAGCATCATTTTTGCTAAAGTTTGTTATTTCAAGACGTGTGCTGTTCAGATACCTGAGAGGTGTCTGTGTTTTCCTCTGAAAGGACTTGTACCTCCTTGGCCCTCCTGGGGATCTTACACTGACAATCCCACCAGGTTTACCATTCAGTGGCAGGTTTTCCCTTCCTTCATATCTGAAGATATTTCTTGATGTGAGATGGGTAAGAAACTATTATGGTTATACATTAGCATCACACACGCAGCTCTCTCTGCAAGGTGAAGAAAAGCTTGTGTGCTCTCAAGCTCCTTTGCTTTCTTCTTCTCATTCCATTAATCTGATAAAAGATGTTGCCTCTCCTTATAAACTCTATTCACTTTCTGAGGGAACAGAAGGAAACCAAGGCATTTGCATATTGAACAGAATAGAAATTGTTGCATGAAGCTCCCCGAAGAGCGGATGAAAATAAGAGCATTTATTTGCAGCTGCCACTGAAATGGAGAGTTATGAAACTTTGTTAGTGCTTTGGCAGAAACTGGGACCCAGTGGGGAGCAGGAGCCCCGAGAGCTCTTCCTGACACAGGGAGCAGGTGAATGAAGGACCTGGTACACCGGCTGAAGGAAGGAGCCATGAAACGTTTGGAAATGCCAAGAAACTAGCTTGGCTAGTCAATGCTCTGGACTATCAAAAACCCTGGAGAAAGGGGAAGTGGCACTTCACTGGGAGGGGAGCAAAGCTGTAAGAAAGTGGCGGGGTTGCGGGTTTTTTCCAATTCAGTGTGTCTCCAATAAAGTAACATCAGAGTAACAATTAGGATGCATCCAAAACTACCACAATTAAATACCTGCATCAGCTTCTGGGTTTGAAGGCATTAAGAGGAAAGGTCTCTGGTTCCACCCACCTAGAGCAAGATGAAAACTAAGAGTGTGTGAAAAAGTGGCTCGGCAATAGGTCCTTGACAGCTGGAATGGATTTGGTTTTTGAAAATATATTTTCCCTGCGATGTAGCAAGATGTTGGGGAATAAGGAGAACAGAAGTTAGATTAAAAACTGAATGCTTCAAGAGACATAGATGTGCTATCACAAGCCAGGGGCCATCATTTCTTTGTTGTGCAATGCAGCACTTGCCCAAAGGAGGGGATGTGAAGGGATGCAGCGCTATGAAGCACCACCAGTCCATGACTGAGAACCACTGGCAGAGAGATGCTTCTGTCGCTCACATGCTCCTTCCTCTTTTTCAGCCAACAACAGGGTCACTGACTGCTCCTCAATTTCCATGCAGGTCAGTCATGAAATTGTCCCATCATCAGCCTTCCCTGTGGCAACTGAAAGATGAATCACCATCAAAATTCAAAATTTATGAGGAAGGTGACCAACTGTCCACACATTATCTGTCATCACATGCAATACAGAAGTTTTTAAAGATATTTCCCCATCTTGTTTTTGAGATATGTCTTGCAGGAAGGCTTGTATTTGTACCTGGGACAGTAATGTAAGAGTTTATGATCTAATTTCTCCTCCAGACCAAATAAAGGACCTTGTTTCTCTCAGGGATGTCTCAGCTGAAACACAAGGCATACTTTAGTTTGCATTTACTGAAATCTGACAGCAACTTTAGAGATGCCAGAGTAAAGACTGTCTTAATATAACTTCCTGTCATCATCTGAACAGTCTTAAAAGAAAACTGTACATATACAAGCCAAACCTGCATGGAAAGGATAGGCAGTAAAATTCTCAATGATGTTGTCATGACAACAATGAAAGTTAGTGGATCACCAGTTAAAATCATTTGTGAATTGAAGCTTTTCCTGAAAAAAATGGAAGCTGACTACTCTGACGTGATGAGTTTGTAAGAGTGAAGTGTGTTGCCCTTCTAGAAGAGATTATACCATATTTTAAAAACTATATGTTCCTAGATTTGAAGATTACAAGTGGCAAGTGATGCATTGTATCACCACTAAAGGACTCAAACCTCCAGCAGTGAGACTGAATAAAGTAGTTCCTAAATTTTCTAGAAACATAGTCTCCCACATAAAACTGAAAGTTTTCATGGAGAACTCCGCATCTGGCCACTGAATGCATCATAATAAATAAAAGAATTCTCCTAGCACTGAGTGGTTAAGAATCCTTCATAATCAGTTTATACAAAAGTGTAGAGGTTTTAAACAACGAAAAATATTCAAGTTATTTAGCAATCTGGTATCAGGTAAACATGGAAAGCAGAAAGTGATTTTAACCAGAATTCATTGACTGTGCAGGAGACAGACGTTCCATTTCACAAAGATTTTTGTGGTTTTGAATCTTTACTTGGTTCTGAATCTAAATGAAATATAATAAAATATGGAAAGGAAAACACTGAAAGCTTTTAATTTCAGATTAATAAAATAATTTCCATTTGCTTTTACGCATTTTTATTTTCCCCTTTGCATCTTGAGTTGTCTTTCTCCCTCATCCTTTGCTATGCCCATGTCAGTGATCTGTCTTAACACCTGGCTATTCACTTTCTCTTCCTAATCTCTTCATTTAACTACTTGCACACCAATTCAGTTATTGCTCTTCTAACTCCAGTGAGAACACTTTTGTCAAAGCTTTGACAGGGGTAAACATGTCATCAGTTTTACTCAGAATATTCTGAGTACTGTGCTAGAGCCAAGAGTCACAACACGACATGCTTAGAACCTAAATTCACAAAATAGAGTGGAAAATGAGTATAAAAAGCTGTTATGTACCTACAGTAACGTAGCAGCTCTGCACCAGATTGCTTTACACCCTGCCAGAGACTTGACTTACTGACTCAAGCATACACAAGGAATATAACCCCACATGGGGTTAACCTATTGATTAACCTATTGATTCTTCAATAAAGAAAAGTGTAGGGTACTGCAACTGGGGAGAAATAACCCCAAGCACCAGTACAGGTTGGGGACTGACCTGCTGGAGTATACCTCTGAGGAGAAAGACCTAGGAGTCCTGGTGGATAATAGGGTGACCACAAGCCAGCAATGTGCCCTTGTGGCCAAGAAGGCCAATGGCATCCTGGGGTGCACAAGGAAGAGTGTGACCAGCAGGTCGAGAGACGTTATCCTGCCCCTCTACTCTGCCCTGGTGAGACCTCATCAGGAGTACTATGTCCAGTTCTGGCCTTCCCAGTTCAAGAAGGACAGGGAACTGCTGGAGAGGGTACAGCAGAGGGCTACAAAGATTATTAGGGGCCTGGAGCACCTCCCTTATGAGGAGAGACTGAGGGACTCGGGTCGTTTTAGTCTAGAGAAGAGAAGGCTGAGGAGGGATCGATCTGATCAATGCCTATAAATACTTAAAGGGAGGGTGTCAAGAGGATGGGGCTGGTCTTTTTTCAGCGGTGCCCAGGGATAGGACAAAAGGAAATGGCCACAAACTTGAATATAAGAAGTTCCACCTAAACATGAAGAGGAGGAACTTCTTTACTTTGAGGGTGGCAGAGCCCTGGAAGAGGCTGCCCAGGGAGGTGGTGGAGTCTCCTTCTCTGGAGACATTCAAAACCCACCTGGACAAGTTCCTGTGCAACCTCCTCTGGGTGGACCTGCTCTGGCAGGCGTGTTGGACTAGATGATCTCCAGGGGTCCCTTCCAACCCTATGTGATTCTGTGATGCTGGAAAGGGGAATATTCTTTGAAACCTTCAGATGAAAGCTCCTTCAGGAATGCAAGGAATGATGATGAGTATTCCTGCCCCCATCAGAGCTGCTGCTTTCCTCCCAAGCAGTGCTGTGCTGGGGTGGTGATGTGCACGTGGAGGAGGAAGGGCTGTGCTGGCTCCTGCCCGTGGCCATCGTTACTTCTGGCTGCAGGGAGCGGCAGAAAACAGCTTGTAATGGGGCTGTGCCAAGACTCGGCGAGCAACCTAAATGATCAGATCATCTCTTGCCTGTACAGGGAGGAAAAGGGAAAGTAATTAACTCCAAGCCAATACCCGTGCCATTTTCTTCGTGGCAGTGCTGGCAATGCACCGGTGCTGCTCATTTCTAATAAGCAGCAGCAGCAGCCTCCTTCCGTGTCTTGGCTGGGCACTTTTAGCAGGGAGGATTGGATTAAACAGTGGCGTACAAGCACTGCTGCCCACAGCATCTGATGGCTTTGATGTAAATGAAACAGGAAGCCCTGGCTCTCCACAGCGAGCTGATGTGCAGGGAAAGTGAGATCTGTAGAGATGGGATTCAATTGTGGGAACTTTGCGGGTGTTAAATGAACCTGCCTTGGAGGGCTGCCAAGGGAGGAGATGCAGGAAAATCTGATGAGAGATACCAGGCATGAGCCTTAATTGTCTTTCCGAGGTTGGAGAAAAAGCTAAAATTAAACCATTATCAAAGAAAAGCCTTGGACAGTTTGTTTTAAAACAGAGTTAATGGCTGGAGCCTGCAGAAAACCTAATTAAAAGGGAAAAGAAAACAAATTAGGTTTAGGACTGTGGCAGTGCATTCAGAAACAGGTTTATATATGGATTTTCTGCTGTTGCCTGCTGTTGTATTTCTGTGACTTAAAAAGCCTTTATGGCAAAGCACATTAAAAAGGGTTTGTAGCTAGGTAAGAGCAAGGTATTTTGCATAGGGTTGCAGAATGAAACCCCACTGCTTATTTTAGTCACCAGAAAGGACAGCTAGAAAATGGACTTTTATCTCAGAGGTGATTCTGAAGCAAATGTCCCAGCTGCTCTGAACTTCAGATCACAGGCCCGCAGCAAGATCAGGGCTGACAACAAAAAGGGGGCAATCCCATTTTGGGATTGGGGCACTCCGGATGTTTACATCTGAACACATCACCATGACCTACCTTTGTATCAGAATAAAAGAGACAGGCATTTTCAAGGTGTGTTTCATCTAGTCAGATACGAACTTTAGGATGACATGACTCATAGTCTAAAAGTTCTTGTCTCCACTGACTTATTAAAGGAATCTAGAGAAATAGCTTTGATGTAAGTATATTTACATTTGGTCAGATTCAACACAACGCTGTGAATCATCTGGAAGGGAAATTTAGCATGGATTTGAGATAGTTTCTGTTCTGTCTTCCTCAGAAATAGGAGCCCTAGAGAGAAGCAAGGATTGCTTTTCCTTACCACTGTGCTCTTCACTTTCTGTGCTCAGTGGGGGATGAAACAGTTTCCAGCAAAAGTCTAGCCAAAAATTTGAGACTTCTTATGAGTTCCTCAGTTGCCTAGAAATACCTGTCGTCTTCAAAAACTTGTCTGCCTTCCTGTTCTAGCCCTGCATAAGGCTCACCCTACAACTTAAGGGTCCTCCAATTCAGCCTAGCTCAGCCCTAAGCTCTTGCTGTGTTTGCAAAATTTGTATGGGAATTTTGCTGGCAGAAAGACTGGTCTGGCCTACCCAAAATTCACCTACTGACTGGTTCATAGACTTCCATGGTGAGAGGGGTTAAAACTGGTTATCATAAATGTTTCATTTTTAAGTCACTCACTGTTATGCACCGGTGTAATTCTATCATTGTCTTTGGAGTTGTTCTCCATGTTCTAAGGAAGATATTACAGCACCAGTGTCATGCATAGACAACCATTTCATTAGCCGCCCTAAATCACCATGTATTACAAGTCTTTCTCAGAGATGAAGATAAATGATGGATGTTTCCGGCTGCACTGAACCAGACTGAAATAAGAAACAGAGGAATTAGATATCATAAAAGACCAGCAGACCACCTAATATACTGACCTCTGTCTGAAACTGGCTATTATCAGCTGGTTCAAAATCAAGAAAAAGAAATCTTTTAATAGGGAACTATAAAATTACAGGTCAAGGGATTGTATCTCACTCAGTCACTGTTTATTGCAGGTCTTGGGCCAGGAGACATTCATACCCTTGGCATTCCTGTTCTAATTTCAGGTTCCTATCCTTCTTTAGTTCTGCCTAACTTTTGGATTCACAAATACTTTTCCAGGAGTGAATTCCACCACTAAATTATTTATTACAACAAAATGTTTCCCTTTATCGGATTTAAATGGGTTGCCTTCAGCTTCATTGAACGTCCCATAATTTTCATATTTTGAGGAGACGCTACACACATTTTTGCCCACTCTTTGCCATTCATTGCTTTGTACACCTACATCAGACCGCTGCTTATTGAGGTCTCTGCTAAATTACTCCATCTCATTCTCATTAGATGCCTCTCATAAATTTTTCCTGTGCCTAATAATTTTCATTGTCTCTTTCTAAGCCTCCTTCAATTTATTCTGCATCTTGAACTCACACATTATTCAAAGTGAGTATATAATGATATTTTCTTAGTTATGGTATCATCTGGCTTCCCATTTCCAAATGTTGTTGGCTCTTTTCATCCTGCAGAAAAAGAGGAGACTGAGCTGGAGAGGATGGTCTTCAGCAGGACCTCCCAGGTGACTGCAGCAAACTCTTGAGGAGGATGTGTCAATGGAGGTGTATTCCTTCAGCTTGTAACCCTTACTAGGAAGGAAAACAGCACCACACAGCAGGGAGTGTCGCTGGGTGATAGCACGGGATTCAATCATACCTCCAAGCTTGCAACCCTGGGTACAAGCATGGGCTTTTATATTGACAGATACTTGCTAAAAAAACAAAACAAAACAAAACAAAACAAAACAAAACAAAAAAACCCACCAAAAAACCACCCAATGACATCAGTGAAATTCAGTGTAAAAAGGAACAGAAAAATAATCTTTGTCACAGCTGGTATGTCTTCTAGTTGCACGATGAAAATAAGGCACAGGCAGAAATATCCCATAATGGTTCTCAGTCCTGAAGCACAGCAATTTTTCCTGCATAATATGATAGCACTCAGTACATTGGGTCCTCTCAGCTCGTGAACTCAAGTAACTTTTTTTTTTAACAAGCAATCATACAAAGCACAATTACAAACAAATATTTTTGCCAAACTAACTTCACAACATTTCATCTTGAGAATCTCAAGCGTTGTCAACTTGTGATGTCAACTTTATTTTGGAACATTGCAGTAGTGTCTCATTTAATTTTTTTAACTGTTATTAATCCAAGTATGAACTGTCTGTGTTAAAAACAGCATCATTAAAGTGGGCAGTAAAGTAATAAAAATATCAGAGCAAACCAATGGTTGTTTTCAAACTGTCTGTGATGAATTATGGACTGATGAGCAACAATTTTTCTGACCTTTTTAGGTGGTCAAATATAAAATTATGCCTAGAAAAAATGTGAGGGAGAAAGGAAAGGATCACCAGCCTGGTTAGATCCAAATGTGCAGAAATACCTAAGGATATCATTTTTTTACCCTCTCGGAAGCTAAGCATCCAAATACATGTGATGAAAAGCCGCTGTGCCTTTGAATCTCATCTGTAAGATAGGATCATCCTTCTCTATCTCATAGAGTGATGTGTGTATTGAAGTCATTCGTGACATACTCAGGTACAAGACTGACGAAGCAAGCACCTCCACCAGCAGCTGTGTTCTCCTCCTCCTTTGGAGCTGCAGAGGTTCAGTAGGTGTTATCTCATCTGTGACAAAAATCTGGGCTGGCTCTGCTGCAAACCCCCTGGGGGAATGATGATCCCTGTTCCCTCCAGGCTGCGCAGCCAAAGAATCGCTGGGCACAAGGTGATGCTCAGGTGGGAGCTGTTCACTGTTTATGGTGGGAATCTGACCAAGCTACCCCTGGACTGCAGGACTGAGCCACTGGAGGACCTTCAGCCGAGCAAGAACATCAGAGATAGTTTTTGCTGTTGGTTTCAGAGTAAGGGTTGTCTCAGTCCCTTTGATGGGCTGTAAACTAGATCATTTCAGAGGATGCGAGTGTGTACAGTCTCCAAAAAGCCACACAAGAGTTAATGGAGCCAAGTGCTCAGTTTCTGTAGGGGTTACAAAAATAATAGGTTTTTTTCTACCTTTCTATTATTTGTCATGAAGAATTAAACCACCTGGAATAATTAACTCACAAAGGCTGACTGTGTAAGTGCTGGCAGGCGAGGCGTGTTGAGCTAGGAAAACTTCCATAGCAAACTTCGTATTTGAAGAATATGAAGAATATTTGAAGAGGAGTTTTTCAGTAGATTTGAATAAAGACAAACAGAAAAAAAAAAGACAGCAATCATGAAAATGTGTGTGCTATAATAAGAAGTATTTGCAGTAAAGATGACATACAATCTACAGGGAATAATTTGTCAACTTTTTATGTATGAACACTTTATGGTTTTCTCTCTTTTTTCAGAGAGAAAATGCTAAATCTATTTTTTATTTCCTTTCTCTCCCCTTATCCGTTATTTTTCCTCTCAGTGCTCCGGTACCCTTTATTACTGTTGGGTTTGCCTTGAATAGGTGGCATTGCTCACACACGGAAACCACTGTTTTGTCTGGGTATTTGGGCAAAGAATGCCAGAAGAGCTGTGAATGGTGGCAGCAGCGTGGCAGTGCCGAGGAGCACCAGTGCCTCTGAGTTTGGAGTCAGGAGTTCAGCTGACAGAGGAATAGAAAATGGCAAAGTCGATTGATTCTGCTGTCTCTTCGGTGTCAAGGTAAAAAAGGTCATTCGTGTGGACAAGGAAAGCAGCTCCACCAACTGGGAGCTGGGATGCACCTGAAGCAATATGGCAAGGGCAGGGCAGGAAAGGGCTCACATTTGGACAAAGGGACCGTCTTCATCTCTGGGACTCTGTAATTTCAGAAATCCACCCCTGGGTTATAAACCAGAAGTTCTCCTCCAGGAAGCTCCCTCTTGCCAATCCTCCTTCCAAAAGGAAATTCTGGAGACTGCTACGAAAATTTTTATTTTCTCTGCTGGCTTATTAATCCTCTGTGCTCCTTCTTGCCCATTTTCCTTTTCTTTCTCTTCCTTTCCGTACACTACATCCTCCCACATGTGCCATGTAGGCATCTCTAGATTATTAATGTATTATGCCAGCAGCCAGATTTTCATCTCTCTCACAGGTGTTTATGAGAACACCTCTCCAATGATCTATGTTCACTCACTGTGAAAGTACAGTTTCAAATTTGCCCTTGAAATGTGAAACAATCAATGTTGGCAGCATTTATTCCTTCCTGTCAAATATTTTCCTCTTTCTGCACTCTGCAAACAATTTAAGAATAATGTCTTATGACAGTGATGCTGCAATCCAATAGGGCCTCCTTTGCTTTCTAATTTGTCTTACATTTGTTCAAATCAAGGGGTAAGGAATCTAGCGGATACCAGTGGCAGCATCTGGCTTGATCATCTCATCACTAATTGGTTCTTTGATTAGTGCAGACAAGCAATGGAGAAGGTGGACACAAGCTTCTAACGTTTCTGGGCGAGGGCATCTTCTAGCCCATCTGTTACATGATACATCCACTAGCTTCTTTAGCTTCTCATCTTCTTGATTCTGAGGAATCCCCCTCAGAGACAGGTTAGGATTTTTCTGGGGTTTATTAAGGTGACAGTATAGTCTGCTTTTGCATAGTTCACCTTAACTCTGATGTTTGATCCCTGCAGTAGACACCAAAACCACATATTTTCCACTTACAACATTATCAGCCCAGGCTGACAAATAAGCAGGTAAAGTATTTTAGTGTTTATGAAAAAGTCCAATACTAGATATAGAAAATTTCCATTTAACTGTTTAACCAGTGCAACAGCACAGTCTGAATTTCCCTCAAATGTCATTGGACAGACTAACTACAATACTGAAAAGTCAAGTAATTTTTCACATCCATTTGATTTTTGGACCTTCCTGCAAAGAAGGGTACACTTACAACAGTGCTATGTGTTATAATTATCTCCTTTTTCTTCTCAGTGAATTTTTGGTGAAAAATCAAATCTTTTGGGCTGGCTCTAAGTGCTCAAGAATTAAATTCAGATGTCTTTCACATTATGGCAATGTGTCTTGTTAGTAAAGCGGAAAAGTTAATGTGATAAATTTCAGTCAGAACTGATGCTCCTTTTTCTGAGGACTATGTCTGAGGGACTTTCTCCTTCATGGTGATATTCAAACGGCTCATTTTTCTCACAGTTTGAAGTGGTTCTAGAAAAGCAGAGTGTCCAGTTCTGCCAAGTGCTGAGGAAAATCAGTAGGAACTGATGGCTGGGGTAAGGCTGACACATGTGAATAAGGCATGCAAGATGTTGCTCCACAGAAACTACCATGCTTCACAGGGAGACCGAGAAAATTATAAACCGCACCACAAGCCCTCATAGCATAGGGATGGTCCTAGTCCTTCACCTTTTATGCAGATGTGCAGAGAAACCCAAGCAGAAGCTTAATTCACTCCACACTGTTGATCTGCCATTCGTTTTGCAAGCCCCCTCCTTTGGAAGACATGAGTGCAACCAAGCTACCTGTCATTTGTCTTCTTCAGAGGAAGAAGAAGTTAATCTGGTCTGGAAACGTCCCCTACCTTTCAGCAAAGGCGTGACAAATATGAGGCAGTAACCTCTGAAGGGATGCTGAGGAGCCAAAGTGGATGCTAGGGAGACAATCCTCGGTAGCCTGGCTGTCTGCTGCTGGTCCTAATGCACTTAACTGCAGCGTGGAAAACTCTGCCGCCCCTGATGAATATGCGTTAAGTGCCATTTTCAGTGCATTACAGCTTTTTAGACAGCTGCTCACCCTTATTGTCATGCCTACTGCAGATTCCTTTCCCCTGCCTACCCTGAAAAGTTAAATATAGCCTTCTGAGACAGAGCAGTCCTGGAAAAGGTACCACTTGTTGGATCTGGTATGTGCTTGTATTCTCGCCAGTTCCTCATTCCTTTTGAACCTGGCGTATAAACCCTCTTAAATGGGTCCCTTTATGCTATAATCTGGAGCTGTTCCACTCCATAATTTATGCCACGGCCGGTCGTTAACACGATCCCGAATCCCGGTAGCTTTTATCAAGCTTTTTATCGGGGGTGCTGCTTTGAGTTGTTTGTATTAATAATAGTTAAGAGCAGGGACTGGGAGCGCTGGTGCCTGCTGCCTCCCTGCCCAGCCGCTCCGGGGGGTGACCTTCTCTCCCTTCCACTAATGAAAAAGCACCCCCGCCTTTCCTTGTTTTCAGGTTCACACATCCTTGAACATATACTGGTTTAAAGTTTGTTTGACATCTTAGATCAGCTGAAGGTTGTAAGTAATTTAAAGTCATTCATCTCAGTCAGCACCTAAAATGAAAGCAGTAATGGTTTATTCCTTAGGGAGTTACTTGTGAGCAGCTAAAAGTGTGTAACAGCCCATTGCACCGTGCAAAGCCCAGCTCGGTAGAAAGTAGATGAAAACCTATACAGAGTTTAAAGGGCATCAGCAAGTATTCATTTTACCCCAGACAGTCAGTACAGGGGCCACTTGTCTTTTTATCAACGGTATCTGATAACATGAAGAAATTAATAATTTACAGAGGGCAGGCAGTACTTTTCCATTAGAAGCTGCGCGCAGAGGAAGAGAGAACTGCTGGCACAGGCCAGAACGCTCCCCACAAGGTCGTTCTGCATCAGTGCTGCAAATGTGTTTCTTTTTAACCCTTTCATAATCAAGAAAAGCTACAGCTCCAAATCATATGCATATTTTACCTTTATTAAGTGCAGAAAGTAGCCTGCAGCCATGCTGGACTTCTTACCCTTGGTATCCTCCAATCTTGGAAGCTGTGCAGCTTGGGATCTAGCAGTTCCTTGGGTGGGAGATCTCATGGGAACCCTTGATGCTTTTGGGACAAGCTGAAGAACTCCACTGTCACTGTGGAACTGACACACCAAAACTCAACAGGTTACTTAGTGGGCAAAAGAACTGATGATATGTGGTTTCATAGAATCATAGAATCATACAGTCATGGAATGCTTTGGGTTGGAAGGCACCTTAAAGATCATTGCGTTCCAACCCCACTGCCATGGGCAGGGACACCTCCCACCAGACCAGGTTGCTCAAAGCCCCATCCAGCCTGGCCTTGAACACCTCCAGGGATGAGGCGTCCACAACTTTTCTGGGCAACCTGTTTCAAACCCCTTTTAGGTATTGGAAGGCAACTGTAGTTGGAAGGCTGTTTCACCCAAGGTAAAAGCTTTTCCAACCAGTGTTGCCCTCCCACTCCATCCCTTCATGTCCCTTGTGGTATGCCTGGTGCAGGGGACACCCACATGGTGGCTGCAAGCAGCTGCCCATGTCCGATGCACACACGGCATTAACATGGGCACTGCCAAATGGGATGCATCCAACCAGCCTTTTCCTGATGGAAACTCCTGATGGGAGTGCCTGAGGGAAGGAAGAAGAAGAGATGAGCAGACCCACAGCGCAAGGACAGAGGTTTGACATGTCGTCCTAGGAAGCCAGGCTAAAATGATAAAAAAGCTCACCCAGGCCATACACTAATGAAATAGTATGGCTACATACTTGAAAGAGCAGGAAATGATAACATTATGATTCCTACAGAAACACTGTTCTTTGCTACATGCCCAGCATAGTCTTTGATTAGATCTGTTAAATCTGTAGTCTCTCATATATCCGTTCACATTGTTAAGCACATACCATAAAATATAATAGATGTGCAATAGTGAAAAAACATTTTAACTTATACTGTTTGTAGTTAGAAAGATTAAATAAATGCTTAGAATATGCAGAATCTGTTGAGAATCTAGAGATATACCAAAACTGCAAGATACCCAGTTTTATGCTTACACATGATTTCTTCCTGTTCCTGATGAAAATGTTTTTGCAAGACTGTCCTGAAAAGGAGATGAACTGGGGACGAAATCTGAAGGATTGCCATGCATGGCATTTTTCAATTTGTTTCTTCATTTTGTTAAATTAAGCCACGTGCATTTCCAGAAGAGTTTTTAATGCAAATTTTTTCAACAACGGTATGAGAGAAACATCAGACAGCACAGAAAATCTGTGCTGAGAGATACTATCACAAGCAGGATGGGATTTCATCAGGCTTATTTAAAAACCTACACTGATGGGGGAGCATTCTCAAAAATGTAGCCATTTATAATTTTATAATTGGCCAATCAAGTTTGGTGGGGTTTTTTCCTTCTAGCTGAGTTATTAAAATGTATTTTCATGATTCATGAAACACTTTTTATGTGTCAAGTTTTTTCCCTGATGATATATCAGGTTTTCTTGTAGGTTTGCTGTATATCCATCTTCCTTTGTAGAGTGAAGGAGAAGAATTATGAAGGTACCAGGCACTGCTCCAAAGTTGAGGATGAAGTTTGTACTTAAAGGAGGGATCCAGTCACTTTGCTATGCACAAAATATACTGTATTATTCCTAAAATTACAGTACTTACTGACTATGAAATACATTTTCTGAGAATTTACAAGTAAATCCATTAATTAGTTTGAGTTAGAGTTAATTGAAAATAGGTTCTTTTCCACCTTCTGTCAGACTTTTATTTATCCCCAATGAATTTCGTTATAAAATACAGACCCTTCATTATTCATATATCATCACAATTCTTTGAAGCCTTTCCACAGGACATTTTCAAAGTAATTATTTTAGGAATTATGTCCCTTTTTGCTGTTACTCATCAGAGCTGGGAGTTTTGAATTTATCAGTGAGAGAAGGGAAAAGTGTTGCTTGGGGGGCTCCTCAGAAGAGCTCCTCTCCTCCTCGGCTGCCACCCGCCGTTGCTCTTGCTCTGACAGTTCTCAGGGGGAGAGAAAGAAAATGAATCATCTGTGAATTAGCTTTATCCAATGACAACTTAAATCCCTATAATGCCATAATCATATTGTTATGACACAGTATCACACCAGGACTAAGGTTGTCCAAACAGTCAGACATTGTTTGGTGTCTTAATATTACTGCATTTTTCTGAAGTCGTGGGTAGTCCTCAGTTTCTGGGATATATAATGTTTGAGAGATAATTCTACCTTCCCTATCGTATTTTGCCCTACCTCTTAGTGTTTATTCTTTTATTACCGCAGGGTCTAGGAATTCTCATGTCCCAAATGCCTTGTACTAAATGCTGCACAAACAGAGAACAAAAAGCCCTCCCTCCCTGATAAGTTTGCACTTTAATTACAAAGGATGAAATAAAGAATAGAAAACCAAAGGGAAATGTAGAAAAAAGATTAGATATTTCTGGCCTGGATAATAGGCAGTGACCTCAGCCTGCTGCCAGCCAGACCAGTGGGAAATGGTGTAAGCCCTGCAGCGAAGGGTGATCTTTTCAGGAAAGATCTGAAAGAAAGAAAGATGTTGGAACAAACACCTGTGGTCTGAGGTGGCCCTGCCATCCTGTCTACTAAAGGCAGAGATCTCAGCCAGTGCTCCCCATCCAGGATTCCTTTCTATGGGAAATTTGGAGATGTTCTCGCTTTCATTCTGAATTTCTTTTTTGTTGTGTTGGAATTGTAGTTCCTCCCACAGAACGCAAACTGCAAATTTCAAAGCAGCTGTATTTAAACTCAGTCGAGAGTATAATGCAAACAACTTTTTTTTCAGTAAAAAAGAAATGATAGATAATTAAAATACACACAGCCATTGATTGTTAAAATAGTAGATCATCACATAAATTTGCATTAATTGCACAAAAGCTGAAAGTACTTCATTAAATACTCTCATAACACAGTAACCTCTTTAGAAAATTATTTCTGGGATAAGCATGTAAATAATTACATACTCTCTGTCCCATGTAGTTTTATCTGCCTAAGCGAAGGGGAACGGAGTGTTATAGCTCAAGAGCACGCTGATTTTTGAGCAATTGATTAAAAAGAACAAGCATTTTAACGATGTTCATCAAAAGTGATGTACATATATGAATTGTATATTCAAGTATGTGAAGATTTGAATGTCTGAACTCAGCTCTGTATGGAAAAATCAAGTGTATAAATGATGTATTGTTAGGAATCAGCTCTGAAGGTAAGGATTTGGGAGTAAATCTGATTGATTTTGATGTAAATGAGCAACGTGATACCGCAGGTAAGTATGAGGATGTAATTGGTCCATGCAGGTCCCTGTTGCAGTACTCATACTCACAACTTTGTATTCTGTAAAGAGTTTTAGTTTAACGAAAGAGTTTATTCATGGTGCAGTTTCAAACTAGTCTTCATTCTTAGGAATGTTTATTTTCACTGCATTTGAGCATTTTACAGTAATTAATACTGTTATGCTCATAACTATAGTCTGTCATGAGACAATTTCCCTTTTTGTGAAATGTTGGGCTTTCCAAAAGTTTTCCCATTCCAGATTATATTCCAGGAAGAATATATCCAGGAATATAAAGAGTCTATAGCAAGACAAAAAAATGGGCAGGGTGCTCAGTCACAGGTTAAACAGCACTGGTAGGAGGAGTTAACCTTCAGAATGGGGCTTCCAGGCATCACCTAATGCCTTCTGTCCAGAAGGATCAGGAGGGGGAGGGAGGCAATCTGGAAACTCAGGCGGTGCTTTGGAAAGAGGAGGTATCAAAGTATACTCACTCAGTTAAAAACCCCTTACGTATTTCCACTGCAGTAATAAACATCCTCAAAGTGTGCAGCATGCTTTCTGGTTTCAGTATGACTTTTAAGCCACAATCAGAAATGCCATTTCCTCTGTGAATCCCTGATGAACTAAGAGCATGTATTAGTTAGGCGTTGCCTCACTGTGTTCGGTGAGAGCCAAAGAGTAACCAAGAAATGCACCTCAGGCCCAGTTTCCTCCTTAATGAGAACGTGTGAAATGTCAGTGTCCATCCTTCGTTTGTGTGTTACTCCCGAAGAGCCTTTGTTTACCTCTCTCCTACCCATAAAACATTTTTCCTTAATTTTGGCAGTCTTGGCCCCAGCACTTCACTAATGAATGAAGCGGTTCATATTTCTTTCAAGGTCTAATGATAAAGACCTAATTTTGTTAGATCTTTTCTCTCCCTCTTCTGAAAAACAACAACAAGTAAACACTTAACTCAGCTGAATTGCAACTTAACAGCTGACTGTACAGGCCCATGCAAATCAAAACGAAATCTTAAAAATGCAGATGTAGTCATCAGAGTGTTAATTAGTAATTTGGCTGCTGCCTCTCCACTCCAGATCTTCACTTTAATTGTAAAACAGGGGGGAGGAAGTATCTTAGGGTCATATTCCACCTGGCCTTCCCAGGGGAGTGAGCATGAAGCACTATTTTCTCGTGCCTGGATAGGATCCGTAGCTCTGTCTTAATTGCATTAATCATTCCAGCTTTGTATCCACCTATAATAAAGTAGCAAAGTTTTTTAAGGGAGATAATAAAGACACTTTCAAAATGTTTATAATTTAGTGATTCTGGTGTCATTGTGGCTGTGTTGTTAAGACTCATACTATTTGCAAAAAAAAAATACATAACTGACATGTTAACATAGATCAGTCTTTGTATAATGGTGACAAAACTGTACCCTCATCACAAAAAAAATAATGTGGTCTGTTAGAAAATCCTTATTGTTCAATGAATTAAAAGATTTACCTGAATATGCTCATTGCACTTAACTGTACGCTGCTGGCTCTCTGTGTTTCTTCATAAGTCCTGCAACACTTGTTTTCTTTTCTCAAATTATCAGCTCCTGAGTTATTTTAGTTCCTTCAGAATCTGAAATGTTCTTACCTGTAGAAATATTTTTCTAGGCCTCATGATTGGAAGGAAGAGCATGAAAGCACAAGCTCTAGGGTCTCAAAAGCCAGGAAGAGAGACACTTTAAACTTTTTTTAAAATCTTATGATTTAGCCATTCTTGCGGTAGTGGTGAAAGATGCAGGTAGAGCTGTAAATTTGAGCAGTTGCACCACATTATTTATAAAAAGCAAAGAATTAATCCCCTTAAGTGAAAATCAATGTACTCTTAACGGCACCTCCATAATTAAGCTGTTCTGAGTTTGATGTGCATTTAGACTATGACCATTTTATGTCACTCTGGTAATATAGGGAAGTCTTGAAGATGTTGCAAAGGGGCCAGAGAGTAACGATAATTAGAGCCAGTACACGTAAATTATGGAGCTATAAAAAGACATGGGTATAAATGTCCTCATTTTCAGGGCTGCAAAAGAAATTTCTATTGAATTCAAGCAAAAAAGAAACAGAAAAGAGTAGAAGACACATTCCAATGAAAGCACTTGTCAGATCAGCTCTATTAATTAACCATAAAAATGCAGATTAAGGATACTTTAGATAGCATTAAATCTTTCTCACAAAAAAACTTATTGAGCAATATGAGAAAGAGTTTTCTTCCTGTCTAGATAAACATGTCATGCTTTTCCAGACAGCACAGATTGTGCACCTCTGTCTTTATGTGTGTGAGTGATTTTTCTAACTTAGTTTTTCTGAATGTGCAACATTTGGAACTCGATATACACATACAGCAAGCACTCACACAATACATGCCAGATCAATATTTCATGTTTACAAAATGATATTTTTTTTTTCAGCAGAGCAACACTTTATCTCCTCTAGTCCTTCATCCTCCCTGTCAAATCCCTAACACAGAAAAGTCATTTTTAAATTAAGAAGTCATTTCTCTCTGCTCTTAGATACAGTAATAGTTTTCTAGTTGCTATGTGGCATGACTCAGTATGCAACGAGCCAAGCAATCAGCAAGCACGTGCCTCTCTCTTTGCTGTTGTGCAGTGACATTTCTGTGCCAGTTTTGCCAAGAGCCCTGCGGCTTTCCTGATCTTAGGCACTGAACTTTTGATCAACCCTGAGGGGAAAACACAGGGAAAAAATAATAGAATCTGAGGTCTTTCTTAGCTTGGAACAAA
>JAHREE010000245.1:5751673-5777797 GCA_033628505.1 Tringa tobata | reverse complement strand
GAGTTCAATATTTATTCTCCTTTCAACGCTTTCTGGACAGTGTGGAGAGAAGCACACTCATCATTTTGGCTTTGGTGCATGAGAGAAAAAGTTTTTCTCTACTGGAATGACCAACAAAGCACATAAGGGTATGAGTAGTTTTTGATGAGAAGAGGCAACGTGTTATTGTTTTCCTTGATCTTAACTAAAAAACGCATGTGTTTTAAGGATCTGAAAAACTACTGAGAGTCTCTCAAGCATGTGTAATTATCCCAGGCGCCATGCTGCAAGTCTTTAGATACGGCTGCACTATAGCATGTGATGTTTCAAACAGGCTTTTTCAAGCAGTGGCTTTAATGGGATTTCCATAATGCCCCAGCAAACATTGAGCCTGACTGCTCATCTACAGTATTTTACACCAATTCGCAGTTGTGATCTTCAAGAATGCAACACCTGATACACAGTGATATCACCAATAATGCTCTTTCTTTGCCAAAGACCTCTGTCATGGCTTAGAGCATCTGCTGCAGAAAGCAGCTTAAAGACAAAAGCTGTCTCTGAGTTTCAGTGTTTGGGGTTTATTCACGTGACAGTGAAAGCCCATGTTTTTTAAGCAAACTCCGAAAATAACTGATTTCCTTTCTTTTTTCCTTGCCTCCTCAAAGTTGCAGGACTTTCTCGCTTCAAGTTTTCAAGGAAATCTTTCCAGATAAAAGGTCTTTAATCATAAATTTAGGTGTCATCTGCCTCATGCAGAGCTAAACATTGGAAATCATTCATGTAACCTTCCAGGGCCATGAAAATTATGTTAGTTTTAAATATGGCCTCCGAAACAGATAAATAAAATGCACACAGAACTGAAGAAATCTGAGTTTTCCAAGAGGTTACAGTCTGACACACCACAGGAACAGGCCATTGTAAGACAGTTTGTTAGGAAGTTTTCATTATTTATTTGTTTACCTGCACTCCTGATTCTAATGTTTATATAGAGATAAGGGTTACACATTTTTACTTCATGATATGGTACTTGGAGCTAATCTAATACCCCAAAAATAAGCACTGGTGTTGAATTCAGAATACTTCAGAAGGGCCAAAATATATGCTAATTTTCTTTTTCTTTAAAGAAAGCAAACTATTATACAAATGCCAAATTTAATATATCTAGGGGAAAAAAAAACCCAACCCACTCTTCTATTCTCACACCAGAAGAAAATCTAGACAAATTTAAGGATAATAAAAGTAAGTTAGGTATTTTTAATCATTCCAGCATCCTTTATTTTTTGTAAATATGATTTCTTTTAATCTCATTTGTAGTAGGCTCATTAAACCTAATGCACTGAACATTATGTGATCAGAATAAATTGGATCTATACAGCAAGCCTCTCTAATGCAAAGTCATAAGGAAAAAGTAAAATAAAGTAAGTTATTAATTCACTGTGTCATCACTTCTCAGTAGTTCAGCACTTTCTAGTTAGTATAATTTTCTGTTGCTTGTTTTATCTGTCGGCTAATCTTACTGGCATAAAAAACTATAGGGGTGGGATAAGATTTTTGGTAACTTTCAGATATCTGTAAGAAGTTCCTTACAAACTCACAAGTTATCAGTTTGTCTGTTTATAAAGGACAAAAACCTGTTCTTGGATCAGATGCCAAACTTCCTTTTACATATTTTCTCTATGCTTTTCAAATTTATCTCGATAATATAACTAAATATCTGCCAGTTGCTCAGATACAATGAAATTGCAACATTATTTGGATTGGAAAGATGGTGGGTTTCATTCCGCCCTAGGCTGCAGGTCACTGGATTACTCTTAGTAATGAGTGACTCTGGAATGGGCACTGGATGGCATCACGCATTCATTGTCTGGGCTGTTGGATAACTTGCTTGGTCCCAAAAGTGAGGCAAGAAAGAAACAGGATCAAACACCCTCAGGCTTTTCTGATTTGTACCTTCTCAATGGTAATCGCAAGCATTGCTGCTTGGGAGCAGAAATCTGCTCTCAGCTGTAATTCTGAAATAAACTATGGACTAACTCTGCACTTGGGGATAAATCTTTATCTTCCATTATGTGCTTCAGTGAGACTTACACCATCTTTGTCCGGTTATCGGCTCTGCTACTTATAACCTTGGGCAAAAACTTATGACCAGAGCTCTAAGGGCCACAGCTGTTGTGGTGCTATCTGCTGCAGTGCCAAATGTTAAACCAGTAATGGAGGGTGACAAATCTTTTCTCTAAAAAATTATTAGAGTAGCAGGAGGCATCCCCCTTTAATCTGCAATTAAAATATTTACGTCTTTTTCCCAAGAAGGGATAACCGTAAGACTATTGCCTAATTATGGTAGTTGACATAAAATGAGAAGAGGACAAGAAATGTCCTCTGATTTCCTCCTATGAAAACCCTTCCACATGACATGGAATATATTCATCAGGAGGGAAGAGGAGACCAGGTGTGATTATGTCTGCACTTAGACTGTGAAGAGCCGTCCCCGTGGCACAGAGAACCCAGTTTCCAGTCCCTGCAAATTTCCTACTGTGTAATTTTGCAGTTATTACTCAATGTCATTGAAAAACTGACCTCTTTCTGACACCACAGGCCTCTCTCTATATAGGTATGTCATACTTTTACAGAAGTATTGGATATAGAGCCCTGGTAGTTCCTCAGGTAACATTGTGCTGGGAAACATGTGAATACCAAAGATGAAATAACGCTGGACAGGGATAATTTACTATTTTTAATTTGGCTTATGAGTGCAAAGAGTGGTGATAGGCACGTGAAAGTGATTGTATGAATACCCATCACGATGATTTTCCATCATGAGAGTTCTCCTCTCTTCTTGAGACTGTAGAATACGTGATAATAACCTATTAACCTAATAACCTATCAGTTTGATAATATGATAGTATGATAATAAACATGATATCAGTTTTTGTTTTCCTTGGAGTTTTTTATTGCTATGCATTTTTGGAGAAGCTGAACAGCTGTACTTCAAATGACCACGAAGAAGGAAGGGGGATGGGATGCTGTGAGCTGGTGGCAGACAAGTGTTGATGCATGTTCAGTGGAAACCTAAGTGATGAGCAGCGAGTGTCCTTTCTGAACTCAGCTGGCCCACTTTTTTTGTTCTCCTGCTGACAAGACAAGCATCAGAAACTTTCATCAAGCCTGACTTCACTCAGGGAACATCAGCAGGAAATTTAGCAAATAATTAGCAATCAGACTTTACTGTGAAGAATCGGGCTGGGGGGATGGTTTTTTTCCATCTCAAGGTAGAGGGTTGATAATGAGGACTTCCAGTCTGACACAAATCTCTGCTTTCCCATTGCCTCTCTTCCTATTAGTCTGAAGGTTACAACTTTAAAAAAAAAAAACCAAAACTTTCATATCTCTAAGTTTGATTTTTTTTTTCTCTTTGATGAGGACACTCAGCATGGTTAGTCTAATTATTTTCTTCCCACTGTCTCTTATTGTCAGCCAAAATAACAAGTTTGCATAGGCAATCGTTTACACAAACTACTTGCTCTCTCAGCCCTGCCAGGCTGGTGCTTTCCAAGGGACAGCTCCAAGAGGAGGCCATGGAAGGAGTCAAGCACCCACCATTTCCACTAATTCATTAGTGAATTACAAGTATATATTGTCTCTCAGGACTAGGCCCTCTGAGTACAGCTCAAAGCTTGATACTTGAAGTTCTGCCAAGTGCATTGTTCTCTTAACCTCATCAAACACTTAATTCTTTTTATCTCGCACCCAGGATCTTACTAGGAGAAGGAAATTATGGCTAAGCACATCTAAAACCACACCAGAAGTGTGATGTTGTTGGTAACGGAGGGACAATCTATCAATGCTGCTTTTCCAGAGAAGCTAGCAGGGTGGCAAACTGTCACCAGTATGACTGGTGGTGACCAGCTTAAGGAATAATGAGAAAGCTATTTTTATTAAAATCTTCAGTAAGACTCCCATTCATTTATGTAGGGCCAGGGTTTCTGCAAATATGCCCACACATTTTTCTGCACATTTGCTTACATAACAGGCACATTAATTATGATCCCACAAGCATAATAATGACTGCATACATCTACGTTAGACCCTTCCTTGGAGTTAATGGGCCATTTATAGAGTGAATAACCATGAGTAAGCTTTATTTCCCATAAGGTTCAGAGCAATTTGTTTTAGGTTTGGCCTAAGGTACAGAGAAGGTACAGTGCAAAGTTTACCGGGATTGGGAGGGGGATCATCTGGAACAATTTGGTCCCGAGAGTATGTGTGGTGCACAGCTATGTAAAATGTGGTTTCCTGAGGATTACAGAGGTCAAAATTGGCAAGTATTGCACAGAAACTTCTGCAATACATAATCAGTGTTTTTCACACACCTGGTGCAGGATAGGGCTCAAACTGGGATTCTAAGGTGCCTTTTTCCCATGGTCACAAATAAAAACTATTGGTAAAAACAAAAGATATATTTAAATTCAAGGTACCTTACTGGTTTTACTTCACATTCCCACTAGCCTACATTTTAATGATCAAATTAACATCAGAGAAATAAAATCAAGACAGGTTCAAATGAAAAAAATGCAATAACTGTCATTACTGTTCAGGAGAAAGTAAATTTTTTTATAAAAATAATTTAGTCACTGTATTATGTCCATTTCATTCTCTAATTTTTAAAGATAACAAGAAGCAGGACAAGTAAGGAAACACTTGCATGGGACAAACAAGCTGACCAGACCTGGATCACTGGGAGCTGCGGTACGTCTCCTCCAGAAGCACCATTACCAGCTTTATATTCAGCATTTGCCTTTTCAGGGTTGTTTGTATTCCTATGGTGTCATCCACCTGAGGATCTCAAATGGATTACAAACAATTTAACCTGTCATCACTCATTCAGTGCTGGAAGGCTTGCTCCTCTCTCTGATCACCCCAGCTGCCACCCTGCAATCCACCACTTGGTGGGCTTTTGAACCAGAGCTGTCATTCTCAGATGTGGGAGGTCCCTGCACACAATCCTAAAGCTCCTTCATTGCTTCCTTCAAACCCTCCTTGAAAAACACCTTTGCCCAGATGTCAGCAACTTTAAAACAAACCAGCAATTTGGCAAATGGATAGATTGCTGGAGTGCTGAGGCTCCTGCCTGTTGTACCAGCCAGTGACACACTCCTGAACCTGCTGTACCCAACCATGGGATCACTTCTTCATCTTGGTCTATAAGGTTCCTGAGGTAGGTATCTATTTCTTTGTTCTGTGTCTATGAACTATGAAGTAGCTTAGGTCCAGGTACGTAACTTCAGACTCCTAGGTGCTATGACATTGCAAATATTATAGAAATAAGTAATAAATCTGACAAATGTAAATGATCCTTCTAGATGGGAGGAAATGAGAAGCCAGGCTCTTAGTTAACTTACTGAGTACTTAATCACACAGCTTTCTAGGATACTTGAGCATACCCAATATAGCTGAAGTTGCAATTTGAGTGATAAATTATGGAGTGTATAATGGTCATTTTTAATAATCACAAGGCCAGTCTATTCATGTTCAGAAAATCACTCTCTTTACATGAGAGAGAAGTAAATGACCCCTTGGATACATGACAACTTTTATCACTAATCTAATATATTTCCTAGGCACATACGACTGGAGCATCAAGGACCAGAGGTACCGAACAGTGAAGTGAATGGAAGGACTCCATTAAATTGGAGAGAATTTGAATCAGGCCTGAAGCCAATTAAGAAAACTGGACATTGCTTGACCAGCACAGCATTTATGTTGCTTTCCAGTGTCTGTCCATATTCATTAATTTTTAAATGGAAACACATTTAAATTGGTGTTGACACCGATTTAGCACCATAGACTGTAAAATCTCCACTTACCACTGGCTTTTCATTTTGGTGAAATTCCTTTTAAGAGCAATGTCTGTTATTTGGGAAGGTAATATGGAAAGAAATCACACAGTTTGCATTAATATAACCATTGTGAACTGGTAAGTACCAACAGATACCTTAATAAGAAAATGGTGTGAATTCTGCATGCAAGAATTTATTAAGCCTATTCATTATTGACTCACTATGGTACCTTGCATGTGTTTAAAAGAATTCATCCACTCTTGTTTAGTTTCATGCTTTTGCATGTTTTCAGGCATTTTCTTTCCTTGACACACTAGCCTTCCATGGCAGAGGAAGGCTCTCTTTGTCTTCCCTAATTCATGGTTCACAGCAGACAGATGAATTTTTTAATGAAGAATAATGTGTTATTTTCTTAGTCAGGTTGACCTGAGTACCTAAAAGAGCAGAGATGTAGAATCTAGCTTATGTCATTAAGCATTTTAAAGGTATTAATCATTACTAAGAGGTAATTACTTTTATCTAGTATCTTTAAATATCCATATGCAATGGCCCATATAAGCCCCAAACTTGCTCTCTGCCTATGGGTAATTAGAAAAGACTCATTTGGAAAGTGTGGGTAGGTGTCTTATCACATCTACAAAAGCTGGCCACACAATCTGCCATGAGAACTCTAAATTAGACATCTGACTGAAAGAAAGGGCACTGATAAAGAGGCTTTAACATGGACTGAGAAACAAGGTAATATCAAATATGCCTGTAAGATTTCTTTCCTCTGTTCCCAGAGTGAGATGCCTCACTTATTTTGAAAATTAGAAATCCAAAGCTTTTAGATATTTTCCAGATTTTGACTCCACTCTTCTTTTTTTTCGTTTTAACATATCTCAAGTTTATTGCTACCAGTGTTGTGTAGGTTCATATGCACGATGACAGCAGGGCAGGAGACTTATCAGTCGCTACGAAAGGTGCTGAGGGAAAAAGTGTTATTTTGATTAGAGGCCTTAGGCAATGTGTGTTCTGCCCCACAAAGGCATGCCCATCTCTGCCAGGACAACAAAAAAGCAGACAAAAGCATAAAGTATGAGCTAGTGAAGGTGGTTTGCTCATCATGGTGATTTTTTATTATTGCAAAAAAAGTCCCATTCTCTCCTGAACTGAAATCGAGACATTTTCTTCTCTATTTCCTTGATTGGCAGAGAGCAAATAAGTCACAATGCTGATATCCAGAATGACCTGGAGTCTGAGCCTCCAGGCAGTCATTTAGGAAATGGGAATCCTGATTTCTATTTTTATTTAAAACTTTGTTCTACTGGAACCAAAATGAAAATCCCCATTGGTTACACTTTTACTTTCACATACCTTGTACTTATTTTTCACCCTGTTCATTAGCTTGTTTAGAACCTGAAGTCAATGGGAATTTCAACAGTGACTTCAGTGGGAGCAGTGTCAGATCATTAAACCTCAGTACTTTTGAAAGTATCTTTTAAAAGCCATCCAGAAGGGAGTCATGGGAGAGAAACTAAATGAAGTGATTTTACCTTACTTCAAAGCTCAGAAAAAAAAAAAAAATGAAAGAAAGAAAACCTGCTCTTTTTTCTTGTCTAAATACAGCACCATGTACAGCCTGAAGGAAGTCAGAGAGCTGAAATCCTGCCCTGTGATTGTGTTCTGTATGATATCAATGCCAGCTCTAATCGATGGCACACTTACAGCTGCTCCCTCACCTGTTTAATTAATTTGGTGATGCCTGGTGCTCTCCAAATCTGACTTGCTTTCTTCCAGTCCAGATTTTCTGAAAAATTTTCGCTTATTGCTTTTACTTCAATCGCTCTTGCTGCCTATATTGTACCCATTCTCTTCCAGCATGGTGCTATCCTAATCTTTTTCCCGCGATCCTTTGCACCTCCTACTGCTCTTCCACACACTGTAATCACTATTGATCATCTCCCTTCAGCCGGCTTTTTTTTTCTAATAATAGCTTTGTTGTCGTATATACTTAAATTGTCCCTGATCATGTCTTATTCCTCAGTACCCTTTGCATCATCTTTGGAGTTCTTCTCTCCGAATGTAGCGGTTCCAAGAGCCCTTGCCTCTTTTTGTCCCTTCTGCCTGCTGGGAAGGGTTGATGCCTTCATGCAGGCCTCAACGTGTTGTCCTGATGCCTGAACCACCCAGCTCTGTGAGGAACAGAAAATGTTGGAACAATCTTCCTGCAAAGTGCTTTACATGCCAGAGGCCGAGCAGCGACTTTCCGGGAGGAAAAAGAGGGAGGTGGGAGCTCATCTGACATCTTTAGCCTGAGCTTGCAGCATTTGGGATCTTCTGGGGGAAAGGAGCGCCTCTTGCTGCCAGTGTTCACCAGTTTCCTACTGCATGGACTGGTTGGTTTCCCGTTACGTGTCCAAAGGGAAGAGAGGATGGCAAAACCATGCAGTTGTCTCTGCCTGTTCTCACTTAGCAGCAGCCCGGGCCTGGGCCTGGGGACTGCAGGCAGTCAGCCAGATTCCTAGCTTGATTTCCCTTCCGCCCTCTGCTGCAGATTTATTTATGCAAGTGCTTTCCGAAGCAGCAGCCCATCACCTCTAAGTGCTTCCTTGATCACCCGCTGATTTCTCCAGCCTGTCTTTTCTCAACAGTTAGGGCAGCATTAGACCTGTGGGTGATTTATAAAGAAAGGAAATGCTAATGGAGAGGCAAATGCAGATGGTAGTATTGGGCCTATTTTCTCCCTTCCCAAACCAAAGGTCAAGCATACATTATCAGTCTGAATAACCTTCAGATAAAGAAAACCACTAGCTGGGAAAGCAAAAAATAATGCCTTTAAAATACTGCCTTGATATCGCCCTGCAAAATGGTGGCTAAGTTAATAGGCCTAAAGATACTTCTCAATTTCTGTGTCATACCTGAAATAAAAAGCCCTCGGAACCAGCTGAGGGCTTGTGAGCCTGAAAGAATTTACTGCCTATGAGAAGAATTTCTGCAAATTATAATGGCTGGCCTAATAAAACCTTACCTCTTCTTGTATACCTTGCCTAGCACTCCTCATATAGGCAGCAGTGGTTACAGAAAGGTATATGGGTGCAGAGACATAGGTATGGAAGGCTTAGGAAGCCTGCAAAATGCTATTTTCTTTATAAAGTTTAGCAGAGATTTGCAATGGGAGCCAGTGGTAAGAAAGAACCTGTTGGTGTAGATGCATCAGTGTAATCAGTTACGACTTATTATTGTGGTGATCAGTGTTACACAAATGTTGGGATCTCGTCTGGATGCAGACCAGGAGACTCCATATTCCTAATTACAATACAGATTTCTCATCAGAAGCACCTACCTGTGAATGCAAAATGTTAGTCTGACAGATCTGGGCCTGGGACACTGCCTCCTCCTAAGTTGGTGGTACTAAATAATAAATACTCGTTGGTTTGCTTTTTATTGTTGAATAGCAATTAGTCCTGTTCTTCTTATGCTTCCTCTCCTGAAAGATGGAGGAATAAGCCCTGTGAGAGGCCTTTCTCAGCTGGTTCAAAATCTGTATTTAAAAAAGTTATAAGCATTTATGGAACTTAAAACAGGACCTTCCTTTGGATTTCTGGAATTATAACATAATTGTCCTCCGAGAATCCACTTTTCTGAGAGCAATCTTGGAGTTTGAGTCAGTGACAGAAAGAAAACACCACTCCGGTGTGACACAACAGCAACAATATTTCTAGATGATTGATAAGAAAAGCACTTCCCGGAGGTAATTTTGGCAGGTGCCCGTTAATTCTGTTCTCCAGCTGCCACTATGACTCATAAACCTGCCAGCAAGAAGGGACCTCAAGAGGCCACCTACTCCCTCCTCAGAAACAGGCTTAAGGTTACGCTTTGACCAGACTAAACAAAGCATGCGTGGCCTGCTTTTGCATCCTCCCGCTGAAGGGGATTCTCTTAGCAGCCTCTTCAGTTTTATTTCTTGTGTTCAGTTTAAATCTTCTTTGCTGCCAAATTACTCAACAGGTATAGCAGGCAGTTGTTCTCTCTTTGCAGTAACTTTTTACTTATTCGAAGGCTGCTATCTTGTCCCTACAATTATCCTGCTTTTTCTGATCTATATATAACAAATTAATTGAATGCATTCACAGGCCATGTTGATTGATTCTCTGATTATTTTATTGTTCCTTTCTGGGCTTTCTATCAACCGTGTGGTATTTTTTTAAATGGACACATTATTCCAGGCAACAATTTCTCAGGACAAACAGAAGAGAATAGATGTCTCCTCTGTCTCCTGTATGACAAACTTACAATGACAATGTCATTATTACAATGTCCAATATGCAAATGTTGCTCTTCCACACTGCTTTCCCACTCTCTGTCTTAAGAGATGTCTTTCAGTTTAATCCTAGAATAAAGCAAAATCTTAACTTGCACTCAGCAGGTCTATTTTCAAGACTGTTGGGAAACCCAAATTAGGTCTTTGTTAGGCTTAGAGTCTTCATGCAAATTACAGTAATTCTCAAAATGTCATGGGAGAAACTCTGTGTCGTAGGATTTTAGGAAAATCTCTTTCTATTACCATTCTTTGACTTGTTCAGCAAAAGGCAAGGATACTGGACACTTTGTCATCAGGAGCAGCAGATTTTATCCCATGATGAACATGTGGCTTGTAAAGTCAATATTGGTAGCTCTCAGGACACAACCAGTGTCACCAAGAAGATGAACATCTATGCCCTTAAGGACCATATATGAAGGCAGGCACACAGTGAGCACTGATGATCAGCAAGAGCTGTGATATCCAAAATCTGGTGTAAGTTGCCAACCCTCTTCTAGTCCTCTGATAGGGAAGGTTTTTTGTGCAAAGTGTTGCATATGCATCTCTCTTCTCCACTGGAATAGGAAACTGAGGCAGAATAGCAGGATTTTTCTTAAGGTAACTGAGCTTATTTACAGTCCAACTGCTGGTGCACAAAGAGAGACTGTCAGATGGTCCTCACGCAGTTTCACTCAGAATACCAAGGGAGCAGTCCTCCTCAAGGTATTGCCTAGTTGAAGAGGCCGAGTTAGAAATTAAGACAAAAAATGAGCTATCTTGAGCCTGTTCCTGTGTCCTGTTCCCTTATAAAAAAATCCAACAGCATAACATTTTCTCAAACATAAAGTGTCAGGATTCTTCCCTGGATCTGCTCTGCAGGAAGCAGGTACAAGGAAGATACTGGTTTTCCACCATATCTATCCACTCTGATGCAGGCTATAAGCTTTTAGCTGAAGTACTTTAATTTCTTCTGAAGCGTGACCCCAGGATCTGGTTAGATGCCATTTCGCCTGCTACAGACAAGCCTTTTGAAGTGGTGGATTTTCTCTATCTGGACAGGCAGTGAAAGTTACTGTTTTGTTGAAACTGTAATGAGGACGGAATTGTCTTTTGAGAGGCTTTTGTTGAATAGAAGCTATAGATTCTCACTTTCCTTTTATTCTGCAGCAAACTCATTACTGTGGCATTGGCCACAAAGCAATGTTTTATCCCTTTCATCCTATTCTTTGCCTCATTAAGACAAAGCTCCATTTCTTTGCTATTATTTCTTCTTTTTGGTCTATGTAATTAATACCCAGGCCCTCGCAATGTCCTGTTTCTCAGAGCATATTGGAAATCAACAGCCAGAGCCACAACCTCGGGCAGAAATCCAGGTCCCATCATCCACCACCAAGCCCTAAGAAACTTTGTTTGCTGGCCTCACCCGAGGCTACGTTCATCATTGCTTCCTGCTGTTCAGTCACTTGATTCTGTTTTTTCTAACTTTCTTTCTCAAACAGTGCCCAGCCTCCTGCACCATGTATTGCTCTGGCTCTGACAAGCCCTAACCCATATGTTTTAGACTTGCCATTAATTCTAAGTATTTCCAGCTCTGTCTTTGTAGACAGTCACTTTTCTCTATTTAGATCATAAGAAATATGCTTAGAAAACCTACTAGGTTTAATGAGCTCTGTCTTTATCTGTTGGCCAAAGACTTACCCTGTAGTAACTTCTCCATATCTGAACAAGCTTCTGATGGCATTTGGTGCCAGAGACTTGCCTACCTGACAGCAATATTTGAGGAAGGCAAGAAGGAAGCCAGAAGTAGGTAGAAGAAAATGAGTAACTATGAACATTTAAAAAATATTTGGGGTACGTAGAACCCTGCCTAGAAAAGATAGGCTTACTTCTATGCCACACATTAACAATTTACGTTTTACTATGATCAGAATTCATATTAACTTATAAAAGTCAAAACTAGTCAACATGTTCTAAAGTGCATGCAATTTCTCTACCAAAAGGAGGGTACATAAGATCAATGCAAGGTAAATTTCATGTGAAAAGAACATCAGACTAGGCCAGAAGTTTACAATTTCAAAGAAACTCAGTATTTCACAATGGCAATGATGCTGTTTTTCCAGGTTCCTTGTAAGCAATAAGCATTAATCAAATATGTTTGATTAAATAGCAAAGAAATGGAGTATTCCTTTCTTATGAGGGGCTTGAGAAATTGTGTATACATGGTACGGGGTAGCTTTTTCCGCATCTTTTAAGGTGTTAAAAACAAGGACAGACAGTCAAACAGATTTAAACTTGCCTTGATAAAAGGGTGCAAGTACATAAATCAAACATTTTGTGTGAAGCAAAAAGCCTCTCCTTCACAAAGAGATGCTGCTCAGTTTGGCACTGTAGGAGAAATTACACAAACCATTGCCCATAGAAAACACAGCATAATGAATAAAATTTGTCTTGAATTATTTATTTTTAGTGCTTTATTTTATCTCCTCTATCTTGCAAGGCCTGGAAATTGTTCTTGATGAGAGCTTTTTGAGTGTCTGAGCTTCAAATTAAAACAACATATTAATGTCTTCTATACAGTATAGATGTAGGAAGATTAGAGTGGAGTACTTAGAAATGCACTGGATTCAACACTTTCCAGTAATGGGACCACTAGTGTGTACCACTTTAATTTACTGCCTTAAAATATATCCATAAGATACAGTATTCTTGGATGTATGATGTCTGAATAAAATTTAATAGATACACAAGTGGCAGAGCAGAACTAATCCTTTCCAAGGTACCAGCTCTGTCATAAACTGTATTTATTTTGGAATCTGATTAAAAACATGTCTTGCAGCATTAGCAAGACCTTAGAGAGAGGGAAATCAAATGTAGCATGGGCCATAAGAGATTTCAAATGGCCAGATCATCTATAATTGGAGTAATTTTTTTTCTTCTTATTGAGGAAAGTTGTTTTTTTTTTCTCTCTGTAAAAGAGCCTGCTGTCTCTTTAATACCTTTTTAGAGCCAAGCCTTCCTGCCTGTGGGTAACAAAGAAGAAGCCATCCTTCTGAGTGTGTCTGTCCCGGGCTTTACATACCAGAAATTATGATGATGAGTGCTCTTCAGTCCAGAATGCCACCACACCTTAATAGATGATTGTGTCGGTGCAGCTTGTTCTGTTCTTTTAGCCCATGCCAAGTGTCAGATCAAGCTTAGCTTTTAGTGAAAGAGGATTTAAGAAACATGTGCCATGAGCTAAAAACCTACCTGTGAAGAGTTACCAGAGCTAATGAGGGGCAAAGGTGATGGAAAAAACCAAGGTAAATTCATTATTAATTTGAGGCCTTAGTCTAGCTACGATGCTCTAGTCTACTGTCAATCCGATGAACTGATTGGAGACTCAAATGTAGATCTGTGCTCTCCAGATTCCCTCCGAGATGTGTCACAATAAATCACTAAATACCCTCTTCCTATTTCAGTATTTTTCCGCATATCAAACTATGTTAAGGAACTGTCTCATAAAGGGAAAGAGGGTAGAGAAAGTTATAGGTTTTTTAAATGTAATATATTTACCAGCATCTAGGGTGGTACTCCAAGCTTTGGCTATGTCAAGATGAAATTCTTGGATGTCTAAAATTGGTGAGGATAAGAAAAGCCACAGAGACAAATTCAATGAAGAGTCTATACTGAATTGGTGCTTATGCGTTGCATACTGTGAAATAGTGAAGAAGAACCAAACTAGCTCTAATCTTATCTTGAATATGGCAAGCAGTCCAGCCAACATAGTTCAGGCCAAATTCCCCTACTACCATGCCAGAATAGGCTGTATGGGATATGCCCTTAGATATTTGCTTCACTTCTTTGCCTCCTACACTTTGCAGAACTCAGAGACACTGAGAGCATCCTTCTGACAACAAACACAGGAAGGTGACTGTAGGGGCCAGCAGAAAGCTTAATCCTGCACAAGAGGCCCAAGCAAATCTACTTCTATAATTTCAGTTGCTGTTTTCTTCAACATGTCCTTTGTTATTACTGCAAGTCCAAACACCCAAAGTTGCTGATGTTCTGTTACAGCAAACTATAGAATGCTGGGATTTTTTTTCTCTTTTTTTTTTTTTCTTGGAAGAAATCTCTTTTTCAGTAAAAGCAGACCTTTTGTATGTGAAAATGTCTGTTATTTCAAGAACTTGAAATCCCATCTGCAGAAAATATATCTCAATTAATTCTTTTTATTAGGTAAGGTATTTAGGAAGTAGAAGATTACATTTGGAGTATAAAATGGGGCCAGACCTTAGGCTGAGACTGTGCCCTGACTGTAGACACTGACACAGGCAGAGGGTTTAAAGCAAGAAAATTAGTAAGTAGCCTTTAAATCATGCATCTAAAAGCGCTCAGACAAAACCTTCATGCTTCCTTAAAAGAGGTACAAAAGTCTGATGGAAGTCTAAGGAAGAGCAGGAGGGTTTGCTCCCTTACTACACCCACCATCCCAGGGAAGGTGCCCTGCAATTATAAAGATTTACCTCCCTCTTTTGAAGCTTGCAATTCCTGTTCATCCCCTCCCTGGGAGGGAGAGGTTGAGCTCTGGTAAAGTTTATTCCCTGTTTGGCACCACAGGGAATAAACCACAGGAATCAGTTTGCCACTGATTCAGAGACAGAAGCCTACTGTAAGTTTCTCTCAAATATTTAACTTCCATTTTTCTCAGGAAACTTTACTTATAATGAATGTAAATGAAATTGCACCTCCAACGTCAATTACATCCTTCCAACATCCCCCATCTCCCATAGCATAAGAGGAAAGAGCAGGAATGTAGAATCCTGAGCCAGGTCTGTCTTACATATCTCATTTTCATGTTTTTAAGAAGAGTTATGAAACTAGGAGCAACCAAACTCTTCAGGGACCTTCTACCCATGTCTCATAGGCACTGAAATGCTTTAACTTCATCTGGTCTTTCCTACTTGCTTCACCTAAGTGTGTGGCAGCAATAGAGAACCATATGGGGGAACAGCCAATTTTTACATCAGAAATCTTCCTTATCAGAACAGGAAGTCTTCACTCCCTCTCCATGTGGTAGGGAAGTAATCTGTCCCCTTACCCACCACCCTGTCAGACACTGCTTCTTCCTGCTTAATACACCGCGTACATGGAGTACGACATTCTAATCTCAGCTTCAGCGGTGGAAAAGGAGTTCCTGCCCATAAAAACCACATGCAATAGCTTGCCGAACTCTTAGAGGGAAACCAGTCAGACTGCAAGACGCAGTAATACGTTTCCCTCAAAATATATCTGATTACGTAACAGATTGCTGTATTAAAAATTAAATAAGGCTTGAAATATACAGCAATTTGCAGGCACTAGGGAGTGTACCTAATAAAGAGAGTGCATTAGCTGCTTCTGCTTTTTGAAATCCAGTCTATAAATACTGTAACATCTTCCTATTTACTTCAGTGTGGGAGGACCAGACTTTGTGAACCTGCTTGTTAAAATCAGTACTGAGTTCAGTTTGACTGACACTTTTTTAGCTATGCCTCGGTATTAATATTGGTCTAACCAGCATCTGACGATTGCTGCTCAGGTCCCTGGGGACACTGTACCTCCTGTGTGCTCTAAACACAGCATGAATGTGGAACTCAGTCCTTCCAGGAAAAGTAAAGGGACCTGCGCGGGATCCTAACTTCTCCCAGCAATTCACAAAATCACAGAATTTTCATGGCTGGAAGGGACCTTTGAGATCATGGAGTCCAACAATACACACACACACAAAAAAACCCAACCCAGCAATATCAAGCACTACAGCCTGAAATGCCACATCTATACGTTTCTTAAATATCTCCAGGGATAGCAACTCCACCACCGCCCTGGGCAGGCCGTTCCAGTGCCTGACCACTCTCTCAGTAAAGTAATTCTTCCTGATATCTAATCTAAACCTCCCCTGCCCCAACTTCAGACCATTTCCTCTGCTCCTGTCATTATTCCCTTGGGAGAAGAGGCCAACCCCCACCTCTCTACAACCTCCTTTCAGGGGGTTGTAGAGGGCGATGAGGTCTCCCCTCAGCCTCCTCTTCTCCAAACTAAACATGCCCAGTACCCTCAGCCTCTCCTCATATGACTTGTTCTCTAGACCCCTCACCAGCTTGGTGACTCAACAAGGTTACACTAGTTTGGCAGTGGTTATGCTAATGCCTGTGTTAACCCTCCAAGCACAGTCAATGCAAAGCAGGTATTTCTCAGAGTTAGATGGAGCTGGTCCCCAGTGGGAGTTGGGAACACAAAGGCACTTCAGAGAGATCCCACTCAGTATCATTATCTGCATCTTACAGTTCCCAAACACACTTGAAACTCAGGCCCTTGGGGCATGGTTCTCACTGAAAGCCATGCATTGACATTAGGTGAGAGATAAAATTCCAATCTGCTCTGGATGGGCCTGCTTTGGCAGGCGTGTTGGACTAAATGATCTCCAGATCAACCTTCCATCCCCACATCATTCGGTGATTCTGTGACCTGGCTCACAGCAGGCCCTACACGCTCACTTTTCATGGAATAATTATAAATCATCAAGAAGAGGAGTCAGTAGGTAAGTGATGAGGGGACTGACCTTCAGGGCGAAGTTCCAGTGCCCTTCCCGATAGCTGTTCAAGTATTTTAAACAAAGGAGAACATCCTTATCAAGGAAGGCTGAGATCCTCTTGTTTCTTGCCTGAGCGTGGATGCCCGGGAGGCTGGGATGTCTGCTGAGGACATGGGCATCCGTTTCCCTCCAAGCGAAGAAGGCTTTGACCCAAGAGCAGACTCTAACCAGGTTACGAGGAGACAGTGTCCTGCAGGGACCTCTGCCTGTGCTGGTGGTGGCAGATGCCCCACAGCAGCGGTCAGAAAGAGCGTAAACTCAGCTGGAACAGAGGATGGCCTGAGGATCTCACACCTAGCTACTGTAGGACTGGGTCAAAATTTTTTAGGCCACTGTCATGTCGTTCTGGGGGCGTGTTTCCACAGCATTGCTCCTGTCCAACCGTGCAGAAAGAAGCTGTCCATCCACCAACTTCCAGGGGTGCTTTGCTCTTTTGTTTTCAGAGCTGCATGGGAAGTGGTAGGTAAATGAATGTGTCTCAGAGAAGTTAAATGGAACGACTGTGCACGGGGTTTGTGCAGTTTCCTTCCTGTCACATTCACACGCATCAGCAGCCCAGTCCAAGCACACACTGGGCTAGGTTAGCGAGCTCATCAGGCATGCTATCCTCGCCTTCTGACTTCCTCTTGGAAATAAAAACGGTGGCCCTAATGAGAATTAATTAGGGCCGGGGGTGGAGAAGGAGGGGGATCCATCGTGTTTTTGTTTGTATTGTTTGTTTTCTGTAAACCCATGGAGGGGAAAAAAAAAAATCATATTACTTCTCCATGCAATGTAGTAAACGTAATAAAAAATGAACACATGGTAATTAGCTTCTCCATTAAGTATACCAAGCATAGACAATAGCAATCGTGCAGTGCTGATTACAGACATTATCCTTGCCTGGATTTTTTTTTTCCACCATTCAATCAACACTGCTAAATAGAAACTTCAGTGTTCAATATTATAAGACACTAGCTGGCAGTTATACAAAGATGCCTTACACAATGTCATCTGGCTGCTTGCCTGATTCTCGTATTACCTTCCTGTCTTGCCTTATACGCTAATACGCATGGCTGATTAGAAGAAAAATGCAGAAGCTGCTTCCTTCTCTTCTTGCTTTTTTTCTCCAGCTTCATGCCTTGAGGGAAAAAGGGAATCACATTTGCTAATTTCACCAGCAGCGCTTAACCTGGGAACGGAACAATTCCCTTTCAATTTGGCGTTAGTTATAATTCATACACAAACGCTGCCTTGCACCAGACTAATTGGGCAGTGTTTGATTCCACTCTGAGAGAAATGTTGATTACTGTTGTTGTATAGAAATCCTCTAGTAGCCTCAGTAAAGAGAACCTCAGAGTTCAAAATAAATATTTTCAGGGGTTATACACTATCCAGGGGTTAGATGTCTGGAAACGGGATTTCAGACTGAAAATCCCAGAAGCTCAAATGACTCTGGAAAATGTCTAGGAACTCCTTAAGTGACTGCTTTTGGGTGGATTTGCTGATATCAGAAGGCCCCTTGGGGAGTCACAGTAGAGCTTATGTCAGTTTCTTCAGGAGGATAAGCTTTCTTGTAGGAGGAATATTTTTCACGTTGAAATAATTACAGTTTTCTGTATTCTTGTTTACATATATCTGTTTTGCTCTTTGATTTCTTATAGTAAAGCTATGCCAAGGCAGGTGTTGTACATCCAGGTTTCTCTGACAAACCTTCATTTTTCTCCGGATATTTTAGCCAGGTTGAATTCGAAGTCTGGTCAGGTGTCCAGGATTTCCAGATGTCTAGCAGTCACGTCAGAGCCACTTCTGTGTATCTGAAAATCCCGGGTCAGTGAGCATACATATGGACACACTTTGCAGCAGAAAAATCAGTGCCAAGGATGCCTCAGACAGATGTCCAGGTGCAAGTCATCTTCACAGCAAGCATGTCACAGGTCCAATAATTCCTGGTGATAGCACACTCTCAGTGAACCTTTCAAGAAAAGCAGGGTGGAAAATGTGGGGCCTTTATGTTAGAGATAGGGATCTTTTTACATTCTCGATTGATATAGCATAGGTATTAATTGATGCACAGGTATTCATCAAAGTCTACAGGCTGAAATCTCAGCTTGCAGCTTAGCAATCAGTTCTGGAAACAGACCATCTTGTGAAAATGTGGGTCCTGTAACAAGTGACCCGAGCAGAAGTAGAGCAGCTGGCCCTGTGTTGGACAGGATCTCTTCTCCGAGGACTGGACAGTAAACACTGCAAGCAGTCAGCAACAGAAAGCTTGAAAAATACTTTTCCTTATTTATTCCATCATCATAACAAATATGCCTAGAATTAGTCTAAGAATTTAAGGATGGACCTTCAAATTAACACATGCATAAATATATATATATGCATATATAAGAACTTATGTACAGATCTATATTGGTATACATTAAAATGTGTGCGTGTTGCACGGATGGGAGAAACTTCAGGCGACCTAAAAGCCTTCTCCCTTTCTAGCTTTATGACTGCTACACATGTGCTTATGTAGATGGTACAATATGCGGGCAAAGAAAAGGACTAGAAACTAAGCACTGAGTGGAGATGTGGAGATTCTCCTTGAAATATCTATTTTTTCAAAATATGTGCCTATGAAGGTACGTTTTCTGTGGCCGTAAGGTGAGGTCCAGGATTGCCAAGTACCATAGCAGACAATTTCATCTGATGCTTTATCCTGCTCTTGATGGTGTGGGAAAGTGGGGCTTCCACAGCCTCCCTGGGCAACCTGTTCTAGTGTCTCACCACCTTCACAATAAATAATTTCTTCTTAATACCTAATCTAAATCTCCCCTCTTTCAGTTTAAAACCATTGCCCCTTGTAATCAAAGGTGGTGGTAGCAGCTCACAGCCCAACAGTATCACACATCTCTGAAGAATATCTTAAATATTAGGAAACCTTCGTCAAGTACTTATGATTAAAACTCAGCTAACAAGTCTGTTTTGCAGAAACATGTTCCTACAATAAGTTACCCACTAGTCAGCGTGTACACAGAGTGCAGTTTCACTGCTATTGCTCTTCACACGTTATGGTTGGCAAACAAAAAAACCACAACATAAGGAAAAAGGCAAGTCAAATGCTGCATTTCAAAATATGTTTTCAACCTTGTTCAAATTATAAGGACTTGTTTTTTAACCGTACTTACACTTCAGAGGGCGACACAAAACCCTGCATGGACAGCAGTGTCTGCACGTTTTTTTGTTCCCATGAGCCAAGCAATAAGCAGGACCTCAAAAAACCCGCCTGCCTCCTACTATTAGAAGACAGCTCAGTGCTTAGATAAAGAGAGCTTTAAGAGATGCCAATCTGCTGTGTCAGTCACCAAATGCTGGTTGTTTTCTTAAGAAGAGATTGAAGGTAGGCTGGGGAAAGGAAAACTCATTATAAAAGATTAGGTTCACACTCTGGTTATAAAATATGTCTTTTTACTAATCTTATTTCCCTCAGCAACTCCGTTTCTTGCAATGACTGCAGCACTCGTCATGAGTTCAGTCTGGTCCTCCATGCAGGTCATTTTCAGAATTTGGAGAGCATGTATTAAATACCAGGCCACTTAACTAGGTGACCTCTTAACCCAGCAAGTGAAAAGCTACTGGTGTCACCTAAGAATGCTTCAGATCTCAAATCCAGCCCCACTCCACTGGAGATGATGATCAAATACCCAGCTTTGATTATGCTGTATGAATGCAGAGGAACTACCTGGTGCTAAAGTGTTCTTCAATGCAGAAAAAAACATCAAGACCTGTGGTGAAAAGCTGAAATGAGAAAACTCAGGGGTGGTTTTGGTTTTTTAAAGCAAAAAAATATATAATAAACTATTGTGGAAATTCATACATTTTCCCCCTACATGTGTCTTCAAATCAAAGCTAGATACTGTTATGGAACATATCTATTAGCAAAACACAAGTTACTGGTCTCAGAGAAGGGGTAACTGAGTAATAATTTGTGATGTGTGTCTTACAGGAACTGCCATGAAATGCTTCTTCCTATCCAGAAAGGTTGGATTCTCCCTGATTCAGAATTAAAATATGCATGTGTAGAACATGCATAAATAAAGACACATGTTCACAGAGGCTGTGATCAGAAGAACGTTTCTGTCCCCTGGGCCCAGCACGGGTCAGAACCGTTTCCACAAGAGACCGTGCAATGTGTTCCTCCTGCCTTCTCCACCACCACCACTGCTCGTGTCTTCTTGCATGTGGGCACCTACAAGGCTGGAGAGTAAAACACCCGTCATACATCATCAGCCTTTCCCAAAATACTTTAAATAAATGTATTCTGAAGGTCAGCTGTCACATCCCTCAAGTTCCATAGGCAGCTGAGCTCATGGCACCCTGTCCAGCATCCAGCTATTGATGCTGCTGAGTAAGCAGAGTTCCTGTTGCAGCTATCTACATGACTTACTGTGATTTAGATGTCTTGTAGATACTTGCTTTAGAGTCTTAGGTTATAGTTCTTTCAATTTAACAGGAAAAGAGAAAAAAAGAAGAAAATGAAAGTGTCTCCCAACTAGATCTTTCTGTGACATCAAACGATTTTTAATTGTGCTTTCCTGTGCTTTTCCTGCTACATCTTTGCATTAGCTAATACTTAGAGCAAATGTCTTCAAAAAGCATTTTAAATGTCCATCGGTATTTACTTCAGTAATGCATTTTTGAAGCTTCCTGCAGTCTTTTCATGGTGAAATATCCTGCTCTTGTACATCTTGCAGTAATCTTATTAAGTGATTTGCACCTCTTAAGTCAACACATGGCGTAATATGTCATCGCATTACATCTGACCTTCTGTGTTCCCTCAAAACCACACTTCGACATAGAGATATGTGCGTTTTACAGTAGATACCTTTTGCTTTAAAATGTGGTCACAAGAAGCCAAGGGTTGCCAGTATCACCTATCTTATCTGCACAGGAGCTGGTGAATGCATGAATACCCAGATTGTTACAGTCATTTTTCATCTCCCTGTTTTCAAGCTAAAATAATGTTATAGCTTATAAGCTACAACCAAATAAGGTAACGAACTCAGATAATGCTCAGGAGGGGATGATAGCTAGGATATTCTGGCACAAATTAAGACAGTCAGTTGGGATCTGTAATAAAATCTGGCACTTTCCCAGTTTTCCAGCCATTAAATTAAGGGTGATTTAAGCTGCGATTGAGATTTTTTTTTTGGTTTATTTTAAAGAAATAAAGAACTACTTTGAATCCTTGAGCTTAAATCACTAGAAGTCACTGGTCTGTGTTAAAAGAGGTATTTTGGTACTAAGCTGGCTCGGGTACTTCACCCTGAGAGACTGTTTTCACACTGTGAAGCAGATTCTTCTGGACAAAGTTTAGCACAAGGCTCAAAGGTGTCAGACCAGAGACAAAAGGCCAGTGAGGTAATGTCAGGGGATAAGACTGAAGTATTGGTGAGGAGGAAAGCCTCAGTGCATCAGGTTGAGGTTGTATGAACACCTGAAGGGATCACCAGTGCTCGCAGGCAAAGCAGCGCCCTAATTCTCCCCACAGTTCTCCCCGTCCTGACCTGGCACTGCTTTCTTGCCGCTCCTCTCCTGGGCACTGGTCGAGAAGCAGAAGGACTCCCACTGGTTGCACACATCTGAAGTAAAACTGGGCTTGCAGATATCGGATCCAGAGTTGGTAGGGTTTCCCAGGTTGTATACAGCATGCACACACACACACTTCTATGTACGTGTACCTGCCACGCACCAGCACGGTGTAAACAGATGCGGATATCCTGAAAAGGAAAGCACAATGAGCCATTTTTACACCTGTCCTTTTAAAAGTGGGACAGTTTTTGTCCCTCTTTTTGTCCCTTTTGTGCCCTCTGCTTTGGGTTGGTGGAGCAGCGAGTGCCCCAGCTGTGAGCAGAGCTGCCTGATCCTTCTTCCCCCACCTAGACCCAGGCTGAGGGTACACCAGCAAAGGGGCCACCTCCTACACAGCCAGAGCCAGAATCCCACCTCACTGCAGTCATTTTTCTTCCCTGTCCCAGCACGCTCTGAAGACAGGCCATTGATGGGAGAAGGGACATAAGGACAGTAATTCTAGCTCTGTGCCAGGCAGGAACTTCTTCACTCCAAGGGAAATGGAGTAAGCACAGCATTTATAACAGGGAGATGCAGTGCTACAGCTGGTAACAATAAAAGAGGCTTCACTGTATGAAAAGATCGAGTTTTACATCTGTATCATCTGAATCGGGGCGGTTTAATGCTTATGCCTTCGGTTCTGTGACACATGTTCCCCTTAATTTAATATTGCCTTGGTAATGTGACCTTCAGCTTTTTTTCACAAAACCCCTTTCTCCAGCCTTTTGGTGAGAGAAAATTAAGAATAAAGCTCCTGTGTAGGAGGAATCATGGCATGAATAAGCTTCTTCAGAATGTAGTACTGGATTTTGCCCAATTTGCATGAATTTCTCAGTGTATTTGGTATATAGGCCCAGAGCTTTGTGTGCATTTTAATTACATCTCAGTATATACAATGCTGGCTTCCATTGTTGATGTTGTCAGTGCCATAAAGTCAATGGTAGGCAACACAAGACAAGAAAATTTACCTCAATTTTGTTTTTTTCTAATTTGTATTTAACTCACTTGGTTCCTTGCTCTTGAATGAAAGGTCTTCCTTTACCAGCAGGGCTGATAAATCTTCTGGTCTGAAAAACTAAAAGAAAGAAACTATCCCAAATATACTAAATTATTCATTTGAGTAATGGGTTTGATTTTATTGAATCATCTTTCCCTCTCAGATAGCTTATTTCTAAGATTTTTTACACAATCAAATACATCTAATGACAGGAATGGTGAATTGCATAGTTGCTTTTATTTTGTTGTGCCATTTCTTATTTCTTTTCCAAATAACAGATTGTCTCCTTGTTTATTTATTTTGATCTTCTATTTTTTTTATATTTATGCCTTTGGGTTCAGGTATTACATTTACCCTGTGACTCCAGAGCACCTAACACATCAGGGTACTGACCTAGTGAGTATGCCTTGTAATTTAAATGCATTATTGCAGCACTTGCTGTGGTTATTGTTGTTTTTATTAAGGAATAAATGCTCTTTGGCAATTACATTCATTTGATAGATTTTTTTTTATATTTTTTTTGCAGTCCTTGTATAATGTATTCATGAGTAACGATTTTCATTACCCTGGTCACCACTCCACTGAGACATTAACAGACATTTTTCCTTTAACAGTACAGTTTGGTAAGCAACCAAGTGTTAATACATGAACTAGAGGAAATGTAGTCGAGAGAACAGAAGCTGCTGTATGGCTGGCAGCTATAGATATACCTTTGAAAGTGAATTTGCAGCTGGACTAGATAATCCATGCAGTTTGCTGTAGCCCCAGGCCCAGTGTTTCATCTAAATCATGGTGCTTACTCAGCATTTGCACTAGAGCACATGTGCATGGGATTTCAGTAGAAATGTGCTGAGGAGCTCACTGAACCAGGAGGTGTCCAACTGGATTCCGGCTGAAGCAAATGAAAGTTTGACATTTTAGCCTTTAATATCGTAGGGGAGTAACAAACATGTCAGGATAAGTGTCGTGTAAATATTTCTTAGAGGCTGGCTAATTACAGGATCACAGAATCACATGGGGTTGGAAGGGACCTCTGGAGATCATCTAGTCCAACCCCCTGCCAAAGCAGGTCCACCCATAGCAGGTTGTACAGAAACGTGTCCAGGCAGGGTTTGAATGTCTCCAGAGAAGGAGACTCCATCACCTCCCTGGGCTGCCTATTCCAGTGCTCTGCCACCCTCAAAGTAAAGAAGTTCCTCCTCCTTATGTTTAGGTGGAACTTCTTCTGTTCAAGTTTGTGCCCATTTCCTCTTGTCCTATCCCTGGGCACCACTGAAAAAAGACTGGCCCCGTCCTCTTGACACCCACCCTTTAAGTATTTTTAAGCATTGATTAGATCTTCCCTCAGCCTTCTCTTCTCCAGACTAAAAAGACCCGAGTCCCTCAGTCTCTCCTCGTAAGGGAGATGTTCCAGGCCATTAATCATCTTCGTAGCCCTCTGCTGTACCCTACAAATGAACCAATCGTGGGAGCAGGGTGCTAACTTGAACTATGGCTTAGTTAAAAGCAAAGTATGCAATAGGCAGCCAATGCTATTATCCTTAGTCACCGTTACCAGCCAAAGGGAAAAACGACCTTGTGGGTGAGGAATTGGTCAGGGATGGAGCCTGAGTTCAGTTCCCAGTTCTGCCGCAGGGGCTGCACGTGACAGGATCAGATGGCAGGATCCTGGCATACAATGGCAGGTGATTTTTCTGAAAGAAACAGGAAATAACCAGGTACTGAATAGCAATTCAGTGTAAGCAGGGCTGATTGTGTATGAAATGAGGTGCTGGAACAGTGACTGAGTTTATGCAAAACCAGGCTTGGCCCCAGATGAACCCACATGAATGAAGAACATTAACAGTGGTATTAAAAACAAGCCCTTCCGCTCTCTACATACTTCAAGTCTTCATGTACAAAGTAAGACTAATATACTTCTTTGAATAATAATTGTGTCTTTTGTCTTGTCAAGTTGGATAGAGGGTCTTTTCTAGATGTATGAGCAACGCTGGTAGCCTAGAACTACTGATTTCAGCTGGGAGATCTAAACACTGCTATCATACAGATAGAAAAGCATAGCGTAGCATAGCATAGCATAGAATACAATACTTTCAGTTGGAAGGGACCTACAACAATCAGCGAGTCCAACAGCCTGACCACTTCAGGGCACATCCTTAAGGCCATTGTCCAAAAGCCTCTTAAATGCTGAAAGGCTCGGGGCATGGACCACCTCTCTGAGAAGCCTATTCCAGTGTTTGACCAGCCTCTCAGCCTGTGAGCACTGCCCGGGGGGAGCCAGGGGCTGCCCCAGGAAAGCCTTTGGGCACTGGTGTGGAGAGGCCTGAAGGGGCCGCAGGCCCCGGCTGGAGCCAGCGCGGGGCCCATCCTGCCCAAGCCGCCCTGAGGGCCAGCCCCTGGCTGGGCCGTGCCCCATCCAAGGACAAATGGATCCCAGGGAGAAGAAATCAGCACCTCCTTCTCCACTGGCCCACCTCAGGAAGCCGTAGAGAGCAATGAGGTCGCCCCTCAGCCTCCTTTTCTCCAAACTGAACAAAATCCTCAGCTGCTCTTCCTAGGACACGCCTTCCAGCCCTTTCACCAGCTTTGTCGCCCTCCTGTGAACACCTTCAAGTACCTGGACGTCCTTCTGAAACTGGGGGGCCCAGAGCTGCCCACAAGACTCAAGGTGAAGCCACACCAACGCTGAATCCAGCAGGACAATCACCTCTTTTAACCGGCTGGTCAGACTGTGTTTGATGCACCCCAGGATGCGGTTTGCCCTCTTGGCTGCCAGGGCTCACTGCTGACTCCTGCTCAGCCTGCTGACGGCCAGCAC
>JAHREE010000245.1:5669359-5747076 GCA_033628505.1 Tringa tobata | reverse complement strand
GGGTCCCATGGAGCCAAGGGCACCTGGCCCATCCCCAAAGCCTCTCTGGGCACCTGCCACCACTGGGAGCCCCGAGCACCGCTGCCCCCGGCCCCGAGGACGGCCCCGTGCCCTGCCCTGAGGGCTCGGCTCTGGCTCCGGGATAGAATCCCCCTGGCCACCTGCCCCGTCCCCCATCCAGCCCAGCCTTCCCCCTGCCCGCTGCACTCACCGATCGCCCAAGTCGAAGTGCAGGGGGGCAGGGGGGCTGCCTGGGGATATGTCCCTGGGCACGCCTCCCATTGTGACCCGTCTGTGCTGTCATAGTCCCCAGAGCGGCGTTACCCAGCGCACGAGCCCCAGCCTTTGTCCCCACCACCCGGCTCAGTGGGTGAGAGGAGGTGACGTGTCCCACGAATGATTTGGCTCCTGCTCTGCCATCCTGGCAGATGGGTCAGCTCTCTTGGTGCTGGTCTTTGTGTGTGTAGATGTGATGGTGCTCTTGGTGCCCTCATGGCACTGGTGGGGGGTGATGGTTTCTATCTCTCTGGTGGGATGGGGCCTCTCCATGGCACGGTCTCTGCTCTTGCTGTGCTGCTGAGAGAGCAGTGTTCCAAAAGACACTTGGTTTCCGAATGGTGATGAGGGGGTGCCGGAGGGGAGGTGCCTGGTGCTGCAGAACATTCCTCCCTCCTGCGTCTGTCCTCACTGTGCCTCAAACTCTCAAGCTCCTGTTCTGTGTAGGCTCATGCCCAAGCCTCCCACCGCTGCAGCACGCAGAGCATCCAGAGCCCCGCTCTGCACTCGTGCTGCCTCTTCCCTGAGCACCTGGAGAACGTGGCCTCTACCTCCCCAGGGGTGAGCCCCATGCGATGTTGTCAATCTCCCAGGGCTTGGTTTGCATCAAGTTCATCTGCTGCAACCTCCCTGCTGAAGCAAAACCACCTAGAGCAGGCTGCCCAGGACTTCGTCCAGACTGAGTGCTAGATTTTTGGCTTTTTTTATTTATTTATTTACAGACAGAAACAGTTTTATTTCAGGGTATTATTTATGATCATTCTTATAATATTATCTGGAAGTCATCAGAATTTTTAGGAAACTTACAGAACTCTTGACTTCACAGCCAATGATAAATAAATGTTGTTTGTCTGTAGACTCATGAAACTCACTTTCTACACTTTATCCATTAAAGTTTAAACAAATACCCTTTGGCATGTTGCAAGCACTTTTACCTGCAGAATAATAAAATTTTATTTGATTAAAGCTTGGCCGTCTTACAGGTCATTGTTTAATAGGAAAATAATGTGACAAGACTTTCAAGGAGGGAGTGGATATTGAACGGATCTCAGATTTTGCAAAGGACTGAAATTTTTCTTTCTTTATAAGGAATAATTTCCTGGTGAAAGATGGAAATTAAATCAATCATTTTTTTAAAGAAATGTTCTTTCACTCCCTGTGATGTGTGTCTTTACATAAATACAGGTTTGTTTAACTCTCACTAATTCTTCTGTTAAATCCAATATCCTTGCAAGTTGGCCACAGGGGTTCTGCATTAATTAGTCACTTCATAACTCCAGAGACATTCCCCTTTTCACCTGATCATCCTTTCTCCACTACTAAATCTCCATGTACATTTGGCTGTCTCAGTAACGCTTCACAGTCTTCTGAGACACAGCCATTTTTTGCCCAGAAGTCTTAAACTGATTCACAGGTGAGCACGCACGAGGCTACAGGTATTATACTGACCTACTGGCAGCAACAGAAGGTGCTAATCTTTTTGAATAGTTGGCCTTTATTTAGTTGCTGAAGGAGAGGCTGGTGTTTCTTGCTGTTTCTACAACAGGGTCCTCTTGAGAGTTCAGGGCGCTTCATTTCTTGACTGCATTGTGTGCAGCCCTTTTATATTTTTTTTGTGGCTAACACATACGTATTTCGTACATGCACAGGAATTCTCTAAAAATCATCTAGAGATTCATTAAATTTAAAGCCAGAAAGGACAATTAGATTATCTAGTCTTTATATCACAAGCCAATTACACATCACTTTTACACGGAGCCTAAAGACTTGTTTCTGAAAAACTGTAGTTTCTGCAAAGGTATCAAAGCTTGTTGAACATACTAACCAATGTAAAAAAAAACACCTCTCACCTCTGTAATGGGAATCACTACTAAAAATCTGTGTTGTATTTTTCAGATTAATTTGCCTGCTTTCTGCTTGCAGACATTGATTCCAGAGGAGCCCTTTAGAAAACTGGATTTTTTTTGTCATTAAGATATTTATACACTGTGACCAAATCTTGTATGTGATAAACAGACTGAGCTTGCTGAGTTTTTCTTCATGAAGCACTTCCTCCATCCCTCCAATAATTTTTGTGTCTATCATCTCAAATTTCTCAACAGCTTGATAAAATGAAGGTGCCAGAATGAGACGTGTTACTCTAGCATTAATCTTCTACTAGCTCATAGAAGTTAATTTCTCATTGGTGATCTCCAGTGCATACATCCCCAGGTGGCACTTCTTGACATAGTGTGAAAGCAGTTTTGGAATCGGGACTTTATAACGCTCAAACCCATAGAAGAATCGCACTCAGTGACATTTCCCTCTGTACGCTTATTCCTTCAGATCTATCATTTAGCCGTTGTTTAATCCCATTTCATGTATTCAATATTGATATTATAAGAAGCAGTTTTTTAAATAAGGGTCAAATGCAGTGCTAAGCAAGTAACTGTCTTAAAGAAGTAAATCCATCTATCTTAATAACCTAAATTTTAATTAAACATAAAAAAATATATCAGGTTTGTTTCACAAGACCTCTTTGCCATAAAATCATATAATTTCATATATACATATTATATTAATTATCCTTTTTTTTTTCAGATTTAATCTTTCATCAGATTTTCTGCTGCTCCATCTTGTACTGATGGTAGGTTAGCCATTCTCTATGTAATCTATGCTATGCCTCTTGCTTTTTGAGTATTATCATAAATGTAGTTCTTCTGTTATTTCCCTGAGTTTCCATAATACATTCCTAGCCAGCTCTTTTGGAGATCTTGGAAAAGTTCTCTGGTTTTTTAAACATTTATCTTCTTAGATAAGATAAGCTTATCAAGCTGTAGCCCTATATGTAGTACCCAATTTACCTACTAAGCTTAGCTTCAACATACTTCCTTAGTCACTAGTGGAGACTGGACAGTAATTCTTAGCGCTAATGCAGTGAAGTACTTCATGCTTCTTCTTTCCAAATTTCCCAAAGCCTGTCTGCTTTTAGCAGTCAGAAAAGGTGTCAAATACTTTACAGGCCATCTACACGTTTTGTCAAAATACTCTTCCCATGGTTCTTTTTGTTGCTGGTGTCATTGGACAAATACACAGAGTTCGGTGGTTCAGTTTGCTGCCACTATGGGATGCAAGGGCCTTATGCTCCTGTTTATTAACTAAGTTTAAGTAAAAACATTTTTATCAAACATTGACTTTCTTGGCTTGGAAAAGAAAAATCACACACCATGTGACGTGAACCATAAACTCAGACTTCTGTTTCCCGCATCCCTCTAAGATTTCTGTCTCCTGCTCAGATGCCCTTGGACTCACCCAAGGGCTCAGAGATATTGGGAGGGTGTACACAGGTGTATGCAATGCAGGTGCAACACCATCTGATTTACTACAGGTGGAACCATCCAGACTGCTGTTGGTCAGGGAGCTGAGATAAGCCACACAAGAAGAGATGTGAGATTTTGGCTTTTTTGCATTGGCAGAACAGCTGTCCTTGAAGAAATAACCTCATTCAGAAAGCAAGGACCATTTTTTTTCACTTTATTTATCAAATGCCATTAAAAGGGCTTGGGCAGAAAATAATTTCTGAGCAAACAGTCTCAAGAAAGAAGACACAATAACTTGTCTGAGTGTTTATGTAATGCTAATAAGGTTTTCTTTGGGGAGGGAATCAGGATTGCTTTTCCTTTTATTTACTTTGGCTTGCTTGGGTTGTTTTTCTTGGTAAACCAAAAATATATTTCCCTCTCATTTGAATAATCATGATTACTGCAGTACCTCCTGTAACAGCTGTAACCATTATTTAATAACAAAATAGACAGAAGGTAGAAATAATGTGAAAATGCTGCTGCAAGTATAAAGAAAAAGAAAGGAGAGTTCCTTTACGCTAGATGAGTAAAATGAGCAAATGCGTATTTATTGTTTAGACATGTAGTACTCTTCATGCATATTAGAAGTGACCTTTCTTTCAAAGTTGTACCTTTTCTCGTGGTGTCCATCAGGTGTCTTATACCGAACCAATTAAAATATGGGAACACCAAGACAGTAGCATCAAAAAAAGAATAGCTCAAGTAAAATAAAATGGTCTATACAAATAAAAATATATGGTCTATACAAATACAAATAAAATTTAAAAAAGTAAATAGGAGAAAGCACTTAGGTTTGAAATACATTTCTCTCTTGGTAGAACTAAGCAGGGTGAAAAAGTCTACATATCAAAAGGAAGAGAACACGTAACAAAAGTAGATGATCACAAAGCTGTTTATCATTAGCATGGGAAGGGAGAGGAAAAAAGAATCTTTGAGAAAACTTTGCAAGCAGATTTTAACTGCTTGTAATATGTATGCCATTCTTAACTATTCATTGACTAGTTTTCTACTGTAGCTTTTGGTGCATATCTCGCTTGGAAGCTGTTAGCTGCAAGTATTAGAGATTTGAGAAAAAAATGAGAAACAACATGTTGAGAATAAGAGGAGCAGATTCCTTAAGATTAAAACCTCTTTAAAAAAATACCACTGTAATATGAACACTTACAACTTGCAAGGTTATATTTTTATAGAATTTGTCCTCCACATTTATTTTCGCAGTTATCTGCAGCAGATGGCATTTATCCTGCTGCAGTGACCTAAATGGCCCTGTGTTCATCAGCAACATACATGACCCAGCACTTTCTGCAGACAAGAAACGGGACAGATAGCAGAATATTTTTCATTTTTTCCACACAAGTAATTGCAGATATCTGTACTGGTACACCTAACGTCCTGTTTTGACCACTGCCTGTGTGCAAAAGTCATTAGGAGGCCTTCACCACACTAGCCCCCTGTTTGATGACCACAGAGAAGCAAAGGCTTTATAGTATCCTTTGTATGGCTGAACTTCACTTTCAAAGTAAAGAGTCTGGTAAGGAAATATGGCATCACATTTTATCTCAAAATAATAATTACACAACAAGTTGAAAGATGTTGAGGCTGTGTCACAGCTCTGAGTACATCTGAGATGGTTTTGGTGTCTCCTTTCTTCTGCTGCCCATGACAAGATCCTGGCTGTTACTGCTGCTTTTCATAAAGCACCATATTTCCAAGGTGTGGACATCCCCATATATCAAACATTTTAGTTGTTATGCCTCCCAAATGCAGTCAGATCATCATGGCTTTTTAATTTAATGGCAATGGCCTTAATTAGATCAGATCATCAGCAAGAAAATTAAGCTACCACAAAATAAACATGTTAACACAGCAGGAAGAATCCTGCTTGCAGAGTGCATCCCGCACTGCTTTGTTCTCAGATTCAGTCTCCAGCCTGGCTTCACGTGCCCCTGCTTCCAGTTGACAAGGCTGTGGAGCACTGCAAAAGTAAGTTGAATATTTACAAACCACTGCAGACACCAAAGATCTTAGGGCTCTATAGATGATGTTCGATCAGGGGAACATATAAATGAAGGCTAAAAAACCCACCAAGCTATAATGCAGCTCGGTAAAATATTTACCATGACATTTATTTTGGCCATCAGGACTTTTTCAGCCAGTTAAGTAGTTCAGCTATTTGTAGGTTTTAAGACAAGAAAGTGTTTCCCTGGTCACCTAGTTGATGTCTACAACTTTGATGAGGTCAGGGGGGTCTCATGCAGCAACATTTGCATAAAGGCTGTAACTTCCAGGTGACTTCTAGCTATAGCACATAGTTTAGAAGGACATCTAAAGACTTCAAATGGGGAAGTCCATCTAACATAGACTAGTCTAAGGTCTTCAAATACGAAAATAAAATATTACACTGCATATACTATTTCTTCCCCGCAGAGACGCTGAGAAAAAGAATGAACCATAGGTAATATGTATCATTTGTCTTGGTTAATACAGAGGCAAGTCTGCTGGGCACTGAGCAGTCTTCTGAACAGAGACACAGCAAGCTCCAACAGAAAAACTGAGAAGTGAGATAAGTCACTGCTGACATAGCAGCAGACTTTCGGGGTTAAGCTTTCCTCTACCTGTGTGCATCTGCCAGATTTACCTTGGGTACCTACGTATGGTGAGGCCCTGTGCTGTGCAGAGGTACTCTGAGAACAGCATGGGATCTATCAGCCAAGTGGAGTTAAAATATACCATAAACCAAAGAATTCCGTCTTCCTTATAACTTCTGACTTGTCCAATACCCACAATTTTGGTTTCTTTCTTCTCCTGAGACAATGTATACTGACATTCTGTGCTCAATCATTCCTCTCTCAGTGGGCAGGATAATTATCAGTCTTTTCCTCCCCAACGTACAGGGTTATCTTCATGTATTTGAAAGTTGTTCACCTGTTCAAACATAAATGGGTGGAATATTGAACACTGTACCACCAGACACAAAAGTTGCTAATATATTTTCCATTTTCACCCATTCCCCCCTGCCTTCCTAAATCTTACATTCAGCAACTTGCTGGTAGCAGAATTTAATTACTGAAACACATCAATCACTGGTTTTAGGTCCATTGTGAAAAGCAAATTAGATTTCCTTGTCTATTACAAAGGCCTTCCCTCTGTTTTGCAATAGAAATGACATAGCACAGGCGTGAAAAGCAGAGACAGAAAAAAGACAAAAGAGAAGAATTGGACTGTGAACATAAAGGGCATATTTATAGTGACAGACACAAGAACACCTCCGGAATCGGAACTTTATTGGCCTGATACATAAAGGCACATTAGTTGGTACATAGGTCGATAGGAGTTAAATGCAGTCTAGCAACTGCATTAATGTAAAGAAAAAAAAAAAAAGAAAAAAAAAAAGAGAAAGGCCAAGAATCCTCCTTTTGCTAGGGCATTGCTACTCAATGAATGTAAGAATAGCCAAACTGGTGAGAAGGAAGATCGACAGGAGACAGGGTTTGAGGTTACAACTGCTGTAAGGGGGTAAAGCAGGGAGGACTAACCAAAGGGAAGAATAGACTATATCCCTCCATGACATTTTCCCAGCATCACCTATTTTCAGCTCAGGGACTTCCTGGGTTAAATCTGGCTTTTGTGTAGTTGGTATTGCCCAACGTATTTCTCTTCCATTAACCTGTCCAGTCTCTCCTATGGTCGCCCCTCCACCTTTCGTATTCACCGCATCCTTTGGCAGGCAGTATCACTGACATATTACCTGCTGCATGAAGAATAACCTACTTCTGTTTGTTTTGAAGCTTGTTCCGACTATCTTACTTTGATGATCCCTAGTACTTATAGTGGAAGAGACAGTGAACCATCAGCCCCATCCATCCTCTCCACCTCACTCCTGATTTTATAGCCCTCTAGCATGTCCCCTGTAATTTGTTTCTTTTCCGGAAAGAAGAATCTCAGCTTACTTAGTTATTCCTCGCACAGCGCACGTCCCATATATTGATAGCCCTTGACAATCAAGGACAATTGAACCTTTTTCCAGTACTACTATATTCTTTCTGAGATGAAAAGAACAGAACAGTACAAAGACACAGACGCGCCATGCATTTATATAAAGGCATAATGATGAACTCTGTTTTGTTCTCTATCGCTTTACCAATACTTCCTAACGTTTGCAATTTTGTTGTTGTCATTGTTCAGTGCTGAGCACGGCGCCGTGATTTTCGTGGAATTATCGATTCTATCCCCAAAGTCTCACTCCAAACTGGTAAAGGTTAGGTCAGAACCCCTCGTTTTACAAAAGAAATTAGGGTGATGTCTTTCCTTCGTGCATCACTTTGCTGTGACAGGCATTTAATTTCACCATCTCTCCAGGTTGTGCAAAGGCACATTTTTGTTCAGAGCTGTCTTTTCAGTTATGTTCCATTCTTAGCGATGTTTCAGTAGCTTCTAGGAACTCAACACACCAAAGCCTGCACGCAGAAGTTGGTATCTCCATTGCTCCATTCAGCAGGACATCTCCAAAATGAGGTATACTGCTGAACCATCACTGTAAGCAAAAATGAGACATGGAATTCCAGGAAAAAATTTGGGCAGGGAGATACAAGAATGAAGGTGAAAGACTTTTCCATCTGCCAGCCATCAATAACTCACCTCTTTTGGGGAATCTGACCTGTAACTTGTTCAGTCATTTTATAAACGAGAAGGTGAAATCCAGCATGTGTGTGTGCACATGGAAGTCTCGTCTAAGGTCTGGAAATCAAAAAGAGAGAAAAAAAAAATATTTAGGGGCTTAAGGTCCTTAAAATGAAGTTTCTTCTGGGCATATCTAGCCTATGCCACTGCTCTCCTTGTAAAATTTGATAGTCTTTTTTATTGAGATTAGAGGAAGTGTTTATTGCACCATTATAAATTGGAATTTCTTGCAGCCACGATAAACAAAGGCCAGAAGATCACTAGGGAAATTCTCTTGGCAAGACACAGAAGAGAGATCTTGAACTTGTTTATTTTGAGTTTTGAGAAGAGACATTGTCACATACAGTTTTATAAGTTTGTGGGAACTCATACACTTTGCTGATCACAGTAATGCAGACCTACCGCATGATCCAATTCTGTTTGCAAACATGATCTAGTTTCTGGTCCTAATTTTAGGTGCTGTCTGCAAGGATATTACCACTTAGATTGTTTTTTATTTCTTTTTTTTTTTTTTTTGCGCATATCCATTAAATATCACACCCAAAAGACCTGGGAAGAGTGTAATGGAGGTTGATTTTCCACTTTCATATGTATACTTAATCTCCCTGCATTTTGGCTCCAGATAAAGTATCTTCACCATAAAATTCCACCAGGCGGCTTTGTGACAGAGTTTAAATGATGATAGCTCATGCAAAGAGAATTACTTTGCAACAACTGTTGCAAAACAATTTTTTGTTTTTACCCAGTATAGCTGTCTTAACCAAATTCCACTGGGCTTTTCTAAACACCTTCCTCCCTCTGTCCTGCCCCCCATCGCTTAACATTTCGTTTGTCCTGAATTATTCTAATAGCGCTGCCCACTGTTACAATTACTGCATTTTGTCTTTCTCTGCAGCTTTGCTGAACTCTCTTTTATGTTAACACGAGCAGCAAGATGTACAAAGTGCTTAGGGATCCATCTGCTTAGCTTGGCATGCATGTAGGATCATTGCTACCACTAACAGTTAATAACCTCCTGCATCCTCCCAGAAATACCTGTATTTATTTTGTCTAGAGCTCGTCTTCAGGAAATTAGATGGCACAATTCATCATGGTCCAAGCGTGCTATTGTGTTCTTAGGTCAGGAAAAAATAAAAGCGGTGCAGTCTGGGAAGTCAGCCCAAAAGCTTCTTAAATACAAATGGTGTCAGGGCTCCAGGGAGGTGGCAGGGCAGGGTCTTGCCAGCTGGATCCCATCCCATCGCCTCAGCAGGGACCAGGGCAGCTGGGAAGCAGCCAAGGGCACCTCAGGCCCAGGGGATCAGGCACCTCCCTGGGGACGGGGTGGAGGCCAGGCTGGGATGTCAGCCTGCAGGTGGGGATCAGCTGGAGTGAAGTGGGGTCCTGGGGCAGAAGTAGGGTTGGGGACACCCCAGGAGAGGCTGGCGGGGACAGTTCGTCCCATTAGTGCCCTCGGCCCCATGGCAGTGTGCGCTTGGGTGAACTCCAACTGAATTCATCCTTCGCTCTCTCCATCCTCCGTACCCCCCACCTCTTTTAAAACTCTTGGAAACTAGTACCAACAGGTTGTAGCATATTAATATACCTCCTGGGGTGTTGGCAGGCCAGGCTTCAACTGGTGCATGACTGAGTGGTTCAGTCCTGTCTGCATGTTCTGATATTAACTGTGTTTGTCATGCTACGTAAGGGCCATGATCAGCAGCTGGCCTCAGGCAAAGGGAAAGTAATCAGTCTTTTGGAGAACTTTTCCAGTGGCTGCCAAGAATTTTCTGCATGAGGAAGCCTATTAACAAGCATCATGTGAGAGAGTGTTTACAGAAAGCCAGAAAATGCTGACCCAGGATAAGGAAAATGTCCCCTCTACGTAGTTTCACAGCTGAATAACTCCCTGATATTTCATTGAAGGGATTTATAGATAAGAGTTACAAAATAACTGCACAAAAGGGCCTTTAGAACATGTTTAGAGCAACAACAGCCCAGTCCCATACAGTAGAATCATAGAATCATAAAATCATAGAATTGTCCAGGCCAGAAGGGACCTCCAAAGGTCATCTAGTCCGACCTCCCCGCAGTCAGCAGGGACACCCCCAACTAGACCAGGTTGCCCAGGGCCTCGTCGAGCCTCACCTTGAATATCTCCAGGGAAGGGGCCTCAACCACCTCCCTGGGCAACCTGTTCCAGTGCTCCCCCACCCTCACAGTAATTTGTTTTGAGCAGAGATTACATTTCAAGGGACGAAGGAATGTTCCTGGGATATAATATCTGTGCGGAGTAAGATCTCAAAGGTCAGATGGAGCATCTGAGCCCAGGAGCTCCTTCCTCGCTGCCTCACCTTGTGACTGAGCCAGCATAGCGATAGGCCTGTGCAAACCCTGTGCACAAGTGCTCCTAAAGGAAACTCAATAAAACCTCCCGTCGTGTAATGAAAATAAACTGCACACTCACCCATGGCAGATTTTCTATTATTTATAACCCATAAGGAAAAGGGCACTTTAAAATTCCCTTCCAGGAGCTTTGCCAGAGGAGTGAATATTCACATAAACGATGTCTTTTAATTCTGTCACAATTTGGGGGGTTTTTAGGCTTTAACAGTACGATCGGAGCTGAAATGTGGATTGTAAGCATTTCAGCTTTTTCTCAGGCCAAACATTCACTCTCTACATCAATGCAGTTCCTTTCTCCTGTTTGCATCTAAACTTTCAAATGACTGAAGCGTAGCAAGTTCTTGGGTGTTTGCCAGTTGCCTGCCCTAAGCCTGTCACCGGGGACTTACAGAACCTTTGGTGGAGCAGCACCGATGATCTGTCATACAGTGTCGCTGCACTTCTGTCACCTGTGTGATCATCCTGTTGTCACTGAGCTAGAGCCGGGGTCGGGGGACATGGGACAGGACAGCCTTCATGCCCCCATCCACTGCTGTGTTGTGCACAACTGCTGAGGCTTTTTTATTATTATTTTTTTTTATTAGCCTCATTTAAACCTGAAATTAAAAAAAAAGAGGAAGCGAAGCGGTTGTGACAGGAGAGATTAGTCCAACTTGTTGCCACATGACATGCCTGAAGTTAATACTCAGCATTGCTGCTTTGAAATAGTGACATTTCCATTAAAAAAGCTAGTAATCGAATCACCCTGAACTAAACCGTCTGCCTTTGTAACCGAGATCCTATCTACAATGGCATTTAACATAAACTGTAAACACAGAAAATGAATTTTCCTTTTATGTATTACCTTGTGCTCTTAGCAGATAAATTTCAAAAGGCTGTATGTTTTATCTCTCTTTCAAACTTCTCCACCTCGTGCCTGTCGGTGCCTACGGAGACTGACGCACGTACCCTTACGGACGTGCTCTGTGCACACAAAACAGGGGTGAGATTGTACACGAAGTTTCAGCAATTTAATAGACATCCCTCACCACTGCAGGTGAGCTCTGCCAACTAACCACATCTGCGTGATCTCCCAGTGTACCCAGTTTTCATTCTAGCACCAGTCAGAAATAAAAAAATGCCTGATACATATTCCCACTTTTCTCAAAAATGCCAACTCTGAAATTTCTTCCAAAAATTAGACTGGACTGCATTTTGAGGGACCTTGCTTGGTTTCCCTTCTTTGATTTAAGTAAAAAAGATACTGAAATCAATGGTTTATGGCAAGAGGAATAGAGTAAATGATAAAACTGCACAAAAGTGTGTTTTTATTGCCTTTCTTATAAATCTACTGATGGAAAACAGTATAAATTGACTGTTCCCCAGACTGGTGATGCAGATTCTGAGCAGTGTTTTGGTAGGTAAGCAGCCACATGCTGCCCCAGCTCCTTCCGGAGTTGTGAGCACAGAGATGACAAAGCTGATGGCTCGTGGGAGCACTCACCCTTCAGTAGAAGATGCACCTTCTACCACCTCCTGAAGAAAGGTGTTCACTGAGCAACAGGCTGTGCCCCTGCCTCTGCTGGGGGCTGCACACCCTGAGGATGCTCCTCTGAGAGTTGGAGGCAAAGCTGAGCTCAGAGTTGTGGTGTTGGCCATTGATTGAGTGGGTGAAGGACTCCATCCCTGCTGGCCATGGATTGAGTGGGTGAAGGACTCTACCCCTGCTGGCCATGGATTGAATGGGGGAAGGACTCTACCCCAGCAGGTGGTTTGAATTCCCTCATCTGGGTTTGCAAGGGGGGTAGGATGCCCTCTGGGGAGCTGCTATTGCTAAATATTAATGATTAACACTGCTGATGAAAGGGAGGATGCCAAAGGAGTGATTTTAAATGACCTGGAGAGGTCAGAAACATTGGCAAGAAATATCAGGCCCCAGTACAATTTGGAAAAAAGTAAAGATGAACAGACATGCTTCAAAACAAGCCTGAATGCTGAGCTTCAGGGAGATGGAGAAAACTCAAACAGCAGGTTTAGAAATGTGACTGCAAACCACAAACTAAAAAATGTGGAATGTCAGCAACAAATGCAAAAAATTAATTTAGGATATCACAATTGGATGGGAGTGCATTTTCCCCACTGACTTCTAGAGATATTCATGTACACAGCCAAGGTACACAAATTTTGAACCCTGCCTATATATGCAGCGTACATATGAATAAATTGGAGCTTAATGGTAAATAATTAAAGTTTTTGTGTGAAAATTTGAAACATATTCAGTGAAAATCTTGTGAGGATTAATTGCCACAATAATAATTTTAAATCACAAATTTCAATAATTTTCAAAAATATTTACTTATTTTTTATAAATGAAATCATAATTCCCACGTCTCTACTGTTAAAAACCTCTTCATGACAAAAGCTTCATTTCTGTGAAAACAAAATAGTCTTTTCCAGGAAATATGCTTCAATAAAAATTAAAAAGTTGTTGAAAATACATCTGGTTCCTGCAAAATATTTTAACAGAAACCTCTTGTCATCTATAGATAAACATTGCTTTCAGACTCCTGCACCACATATTACAGAACTAGCTCATTTTTTTGGCCAAGAAACACCTGAACATACCATCAGACATTAATGTCTATGCTATCATCAGCTGGACATGAGCACAAAAGTTTCACAACTGTTTATTCTAAGGGTTGTAAGTTTTCCATCTGAGCCTACAGGTTCTTCAGAACGAGTTCCATGTGCACGTTTGGATCTGTGAATAAGTCATGGTGGCCATCACGACTGTCCCCGCTTGGCATCGGAGGAAAACAAACCATTGCTGGTGCCACCGAGGTCTATCAGCTTGGTAGTGACATTGCAATGTCCTTGCCCGAGAGCCTTCTCGGGGACTCTGGCCATGCCAAGTGCAATCTGGTGTTCGCAGGCTCTGCATGGCATTACATGGACAGAAGCAATTCCTTGCTCTTGGCAGAGACGTGCTGGAATCTGGGACATGCCACCTCATTCCATCACCTCCTGGAGGACGTGATTTGCCATCTAAAAATGCCAGCAAAAGCAATCTGCAGCATTGGCCTGGCTGATGCAGGCAGCTCTTCTGGAGTGCAGGACGTCTGAGGCCTCGGGACAGATCTCATTTCCTCTCTTTCTCCCTATTGCATTTCTCATTCTGTACCAAAGCACTTCTTTTGTTCCTGCTTCCTACCCACTTCCCACACCTTCCTGTGATACCCTCATACCAATATGTACAGCTTCGTGGGATCACAGGACAACTCTGGCCGGAAGGGACGTCAGGAGGTCTGAAGCCCAACCTCTTGCTGAAAGCAGGATAAGATGGGAGATCGGACCAAGCTGCTCAGGGCCTAATCCTTCTGGTTCTCAAAAATCTCGGATGGAGACTGCACAGCCTCTCTGGGCAACCTTCCTGTCCTACTTCTTGCCTATCTGCGTGGAGAAAAGGTCCTAAATCACAGAGGTTTGTGGCAATGACTTTCCCTCAGAAGCACTTAGGCATCTACAGTTGGAAGCTGAGCTCTCCTTTCCATCCAGTGTCCTCAAAAGTCGCATAATAAACAGCCCGCTTGGCATGCTCCAGGCTGACCTCATGGCAGTGTGACCCCCGTGTGACAGCTTTTGGGGACCTGTGGCCAACAGCAGAGCTGTGACAAAACTCTGCACACACTCTGCAGCGCTGCTTCCACCTAACACCTAAACGCATCCTTTTAGAAGACAAAACCGTGTCTTCTTTTGCTATTGCCATTTCTCTTTGTTGCTACCGTGACGGCAAATGAGGACAGGGACAACGGTCATCACATCCAAAAACATCTGTGGGAATTTGGTGCCAAAGCAGTTAAATGATCGATGCCAAGATCTTTCTCAAGTGAAGAGGCATGGCAAGCACAAACAGAGGTGCTATTTAAGGACAGCAGCTATGAGAGAGACAGAAATTTGCAGGCCACAAGGCTCAGCGCAGCGTAGGTATATTTCCTCGTCTTTGGAAGAAGAACTGAGCGCTGTAAGGAGGGAGGCTTTCCACAGCTGTTTGTCACAGGCTTGGCAAGATACAGCTGAAGGAGGTGCACAAGAACTGGGCTGACCTTTTGCAACGGAGACCACACAAGCGCATGCAATGCAATTACCTTGTGGTATTGTGATGAGAGAAAATTTAATTTCAACTCTGGACCCAGATGACAAGTGTTCCAATACCTTATTTTTTTTTCCAGGAATGATGCCTGCGGGAAACTCTGAGTCATCCAGAGAGGGAAGAGATGAATAATATCCACCTTGAACTCTAGACATAAATGAGAACTTTCCAACCTGATGTTGGGAAGAAAAAAAATATCTCTTTTCTTCCTACGAAAGGAAGGTGGCATTTTGTGAGAAAAAGCAGAACAGAGGGATATAGAAGCCATCCCAAACCTATCTAACTTCTCAGTTATTGCGCAGTTATATCTTCCAACATCTTCCAGAGCAACTGGTTTCAGCCAGTGGCAGAATATTGGGCTGTTAAATCCTCGGCTTGATTCGGCGTAGCATCTCTCCTGCGCTAGAGACGTGCCGCAGGGCAGTCAGACTCATAGGAACGTTGGTGATGGTTACCAACACCTTGCTCTGTGTGTACCCTGCCACAGGGGCTCCAAAGAGAACCACCAAGTGGAACACTGACTGACCTGTTTGCAAATATGGGAGCAATTCTGCAGGCAACTTATGCGGTATGCCCTCTCCTATGGATTAAGAGCACTGCTATCAGGCACACAGTGTGCAGCGTATGTCGGCTGGAGCTGAGTCTGCGTAGGGCTTTTTGTTATTTAGCTTTCCTCTGACTCTTAGAAGCAAGAAAAATCTCCTCAGAAAGGGTAGATTGCTTTAGTTGCTAGAGCACAAAGTAAACCAGGTTTGCTAGAGGTCAATTCCCACAGCCTGTCTGGCTTTACCGGTGACTGCCTGACATTTGCCAGTGAAACAGCTGAACTTCTTCTATTTTTTAAATGGTTGAAGACAGGATTTTCAGTCCAGAGAGATCAATTTGCCTGTGGGAAGGGTCTTTGCATCATCCCAGATCAATTGGAGCTCTTGCATGTGTGCAAAAGATCTGAAAATGTGCAGCAAGCATTTTCTGAAGGGCTTTGATTTCTAAACCCAGAAGTAGCAAGTCTGAGGAAAACGCAGGTCCTAAAAACTATCGACCTAAAAGTCCAAGCAGTTTGTGCTATTGGAAAGGATAAGAAAAAGAAAGAAGGCTTTCCCAAGTAAAATTTCTAGACTACTTCTACAAGTCATGCCCAGCTCAATGCAAAAACAGAAATGCCAAGTGGTCTTCTTTTGTTTTCTCCATTTTAGAATCAGAAAATCAAGCTTTGTCTGTGGAAGAAACTCTAGGGAGCTTCCCAGGGTGAGAAGGGATGCCCGGCCCCGGGGCTGAACCTGAATTTTGTGGCTGCGGTACTCCCTTCTGCAGCATCATGTCCAAAGCAAGAGGAGGGGGTTGGGCAAAAATAGGTATCACCAGGAAACCTGCAACTTAGAAGCTCTCACTCTCTTCAAAAACACTGCTCACTGCAAGATCCTGAGGTCCTGGAGAATAGTCTTCAGCACATACCCAAGCCCTGGTCTGAGGCTGTGCCTTCAATTCCTCCCCATTAGCACTTACAAACCCTGCCGAGGTATGATCTCTCTCATTTGGGGAAGGGCTTAGTGGCTGCCCCTTACTCACATCATCTATTATTTCAATAAACACTGCAATGTCAAGCTTTACGTGAGATATTTAGGGGTGGATGCATTCCTTACATGACAGACTGACTGAAAGCATCAGTCTACCCTGCATGGTCTCTGGGTTAAACTGATCCACTCCAAATTACAGTTAAACAGATTCAAATGCACAGCTTTTGGCTCCAGTACAAATGAATAAAATTGAAATAATGCCTACCATAAAAGCAAACTGCTCCTGCCAGCTTCTTTAACAAGGCCCTGGTTGATGCTGATTTCACCTCAAATGTCACACCAGGATGCATATATAGGGAATTTAATGAAAAAGATGCTCTGAGTTTTGAACAGGTTGAAGCACGGGAGACTTACACGACCAGAACCCAAGAGATAGCAATGGCCTGAACTTTCTAAGCACTGCACCATCTTGAAGAATTTGTAAGCTTGGTTAAGTGAGCAAGACAGGCAGGGAGCATTTTAGACTAGCCAGCTGGACTGTCGGAGAGAGGGACAGTGCCTAAACCTGCCTGGCAGGGGTGGCAGCAAGTGGGAGAAGCAGCATGAGGAGGTGACGGCAGTGCAGAGAGGAACAATGACCCCTGGGTACCCTTCCACCCGTTCCTGGCTGGTAGACACCAAGTTGTGATATTCCCCATACTAATGGTTATTAGTCCGCCTATAGACAGACAAACTAGCCCCAGTCCAGTTAAAAACTGATCACAACTCTATTTGTTTTGTCTTGTGAAACCCTTTACGCTTTTTCTTACTCCGAAAGACAATCAAACAGGATTTACCCCCTGGAAGACATGGAGTGAAGCTGTTTCCAGATCACGGGAAGGTTACAGCACTGTTCTACGGCCTTTGGTGAGTGAAGGTAGAAAACCAAGAGGTGGGGAAAGGTTGACGCGCTGTTGAACGCAGGGCAGAATTAAAGCGAATGAAGAAAATTCCTGGAAGAGTCAATGCACTCTCCCTGAAGCATGGGATATTTTGGTTCACTTAAGTTTATGTTACTATTATTTCCTAAGTTCACCTTGGTAGAAACTAACTGACTCTGTCTTGATACAACGAGAAACAATTGAGCAGGATAAAGCGAAAGAGAATGAACAATGACCTTTCCTTCTGCAGAGCCCATTGCTGAGAGAGGCAGGAAGAGATCTATCTGGTAATGTTTATCTGACTAAGGCAATTTACTGGATGATAGCTTTCCCCAGAAGATCTAAGGACAAAAATGGCATAATATCAACTCACAAGAGACCCACTAATATGAGTCCTAAAATGAAGCCCTCTGTGCTGAACCAACTGTATATTTCACGTGTGAGCCATGCCATTGAGATGTTTAATGTTCCTCTGGAGAGCAATAGACCAGTGACAAGAAAAATAAACAAGAGCTAAAGATGAAGATGTCCTTGAACTGAAAGTGCTTCACTTTAGGAAACCCAATAAAGTGAGCGAGAAACTGTGAAGCATGATTGCATTAAAATAGGCAATATTTTTAGTGTCTTCGGTGGGATGACTTGAGTATTTTATACCGTAGGTCTCCATGCAATTATGAGAACAGTGGTTTCAGCTCACTGTGTACTACTGAAATCTCCTGATGGCAAAAACTCATTTCAGTGGGAGCGGGGGCTTAACCTGTGGCCTCTTGTATCTGCCCAGGTGTCCTCACCATGGGGCTGCAGTGCCCTTCTCTCCTTTACTCCTCAGGCATGCGTTCCCTGAAATTTCTGCCTGTCAATAAAAGTGTTGCTGAAGCCGACTTTTTCCTTTAGAACATTTGATTTTTAACCACCAACTCCTCTGTCAGAAAAATCCCTGCGAGTACCACATGAAATGTACTAACAATCAGCTTAATCTAATAAATACCTTTATTCTCATGCAGTTCATGCCCACAGTATCCCAAGCTAAACAATCTAAAAATACACCCAAAAGTTTGTTGACCTTGTTTTCAAATCCCTGCCTAAAAGTATCAAGCCACTGGATGTGGAGTAAATATAATTTAGTGAGCAGAGGTGCAAGGGCACGGCTGGTTTCATAAGGCATGTGCACAAATAAACAGATATAGTGGTAAATAACCTTTTATCAGGGTGAGACGGGAAGCACAAAATGTCCAAAGGCATAAAATGATACTGTTTATATAATACCAAGATTTTTAGTGCAACTGGGTCCTTTGAGGTTGATCGCAGAGAGAAAATGCAGTTTTGAAAAATTAAAGATTGTCTATGAATCTTTTTCCTCTACATTTTCAGTTTTCCATAGGTATTTCTGCATTTCTAATCCCAAATTGTTAGACAGTCCCATTCTGCGAGGTAAAATGTACCTCCATTTGTCCTCTACTTAAAAGTTAAACAGAAGTCAAAGTGTCAGAGTACCTTGAGTGGTAGAAAATTCAGATTTTTTTCTGTTCTAATTTTAAGCTTGGAACTTGTGGCCATTCTTAACATTAAGGTATTGATCATTATTTCAAATCAGTCATGCTACAGTCCTTATTTTCATGCCAAGGTCTTTTTTTAAGCGTGTCGAAAAGTAATCTGCACTATTACTTTCAATTACAGTTTAATAATTTATGAAATTACTTAGTATCATACCTGCAATATGTCAGTCAGGCTTCATTACATTGCAATGAGGTCTGATTTAACACAGTCATTATTGCTGCTGTTAAGGGTTTGTGGGGGAAAGATTCCTGCAACTGTATTAATTTTAGCTATTTTAGACTAAAATAAGCAGCTACAGATAAATGACAGTATACAGTGGGGCACTTAAGCATACCTAAGACTATGATGTCTGCTAATTGCAAATACTTGGCTTTTGGAATAGCTCCATGCTTTGCACTCAGTTAGGGAAACGTTCTCCTAATTTCTTACAGCAAATTGTTTTACAAGCAAGGATGAGCTGGGAAAACTCATGAGGAAGGCAAAGACTTGCATCCCTAAGCGTGAGGACAGCTTAGCCAGCACAAAGGCTCCTTGGAGGTGTGGATAAGGACATCACCCACCTACAAAGCATGCTCAGGTCCATCCTTGGCCTTCAGCTGGCCCCCATGTTGGGGTTACGCTGACCACAGCATAGGTTTGAGTTTATATCCCTGATGTATGATGCCATTGGTGGTACAAGGAGAAATAGCGTGCCAAAGAATAAGGAAAAACACTTTATTCAGTTCAAAGGAACTTTGATTGAGACAGTATTTGGGAATACAGACTTCTTCCTTGGCATTAGTTCTGAAATTGACCTTTAGGTGGCTAGAACCAAGGGTTTGCCAACTTTGAGATCAAACTTTGAAATTAACTCAATAAAATGTGGATATTTCTCATCTGGGCTTCCCAGGGCAAGTCCTGTTTTTGTGTTGAAGCATGAAGTACTGCGTACATGCGATTCAACATAAGCATCATGTAATGTTTAGAAGGTTGCACTTATTTTTCACCGCTAACGTCAAAAGCTACTTTCTCAGGTCTCAGTCTTTCCGCAAAAGGCAACCTAATTTTCTTGATCCTTTGTGTAATGCCAGGCCAGGGCAAGGACCCACTTTCTTGCCTGCATGTATTCTAGGTGAAGTAGAGGAAACAAAGCAAAACAAAAATGCTATTCATTTACCTGGGATTTCAACAGGAACAGAATTAAACCAAAATTTAACCCTCCCGAACAATTGAAAACAGCCTTTCCTCCAAGGTTAATACTTCTGACTACAAGCCCCCGAGGCAATACTGTCCTCAGTTTGGATTTGATGCAGCTCCAAGCGCAGCACATTGAAGAAACAATCAGTATAATTCTTTGCTGTCGCTCTCGGCTCATTAGGAGGTGGGGGTTTTTTTCTGACCGGAGGCTCCGGTGGCTGAAGATGATTTGAAGCATCAGTCGGAGGGGCCGTCGGGGTGCTGTGCCTGGCGAGATGGGAAAGGTTAACTGAGGGAGACGACACACTTGCCTGTAGAATTGGAGTAGGAGCAAATATAAAGGGGGAGAGGGGAAATGAATCACAGTATTGATGTCTGGAAAGAACAATATTATGACTATATGGATTTAATGACTGCTGATATCTAGTTCAGTGACAGGTAGTCTCATCCACAGGGACAAAAGTACACAGTGTGCTTCGAGGAGACCTGGAGGCAATCCTTCAACTCAAATCCCATGATAGGATAATATGCTATGGCTCCTTTTATGCTGGAGGTGGCATCCTTTCTAGATCCCTTCTGAGTATGTCAGTTGATGATAACAGCATAATTTGCCTTAGAAATTTTAATTCCCCACACACACCCTTTTCCTTACAAAGAAGAAAAGCGTGAACGTTTCCTTTGAGCTGTCCTGAATAAATACTATAAGGATATTAAAAACGAGAAGTGGATTAAAGCTTTCTGACTGAATTCCATACCATGTAGGGTGCTTTGTTAATTTGAAAAGGAGGGATGTTATAACCTTCAGCACTCGCACTGTGTGGCAGGCAGGCACCGTCAGCGTTAAAAACAGGCAGGGTATTATATCCGTGGCTGCAGCCCAGATGTGTAACCTCTCCTGGAACAACATCTGCCTGTCTTTTCCCCTCCCTTCCAGGGGGGAAATTTAGTGAGGAGCAGGTAAAGCAGTTCTGTGACATCACGGTTGTTCTACAGGAACTCCTGGATGTCATTAGCTGTTGCACTTTGTTTCCCTGTATTTTATATTCAGCATGCATTAGCGGTTGCTTGTTTTGAAGTTCTCCAGGGTATTCTACAACGAAGTTGCCTGGTAGCAGAACAATCTGTGTTCCTCAGATATGCAAGTGACTAATTTTCCATCAATCAGAGATGAGACTTAAATAAATAAAGGTACTTCATGGGGCTGCTGTGCCTAATGATAAGCAATTATATAAAGTCAAATTAAGGCAGTTCTTTGTGAAGGTCCTGTGAAATTGGTTAAGCAAAAAGAATAACTGCACCATTTCAGTGATTCATCCTATTGCTCATTTCAGTGGGAGCATTATCTCAGTTAACTGATGCAATTAATATGAAAATGAGGAAATCATTGTTTAAGGAGATGAGGAGAGAGAGGGGGTCTTAATGTGGCAGCGGTGAAGAAAAAGAGTCACAGAGATGGAAATTTGCATAGGTCAATGGTAATGTAATGCATTTAGCACATATTCAAAGCTTAACTTGCATAGTAATACAGATCCATTAAATTCTCATTATGATGACCTGTGTCCGACACAATTCAATTTTTCTGAATCTTAATGATAAAAAGTTAATTACGGTAAGGTGAAAACCTTTTGTACTTGGTCTTAAAATAAAGCATTGAAAGGGCATTGAGACTATCTTTTAGATATGGCAGGTAGTTTCACTTCTGCTTAATTCAATATTTTATTAAGCATGACAAGATCTGAAGTTTGGCTTCTGTGTGCACTGCAGATTTTTAATGTAGTCAGTGGCAATAAATAAGCCTTTGTCTGTACAACTACAATCTAGCGCGAGTCATTTTGCACTTACAGGCTTCAGCCACAGAGCGCCTTCCCAGTTTATCCTGCTTTTCTTATTTTTAGCAACCAGGAATCCTGCCCAAATTTGGGAAAGAGGGGGGAAAAGACATCTTCCCCCTTTCGGCACTGCATACACATTCTAGCTTTTGTTCGCCAGACATGTCTTTGAGCTGATGACTCTTAACGTGGTGCAGTGCGTGGTCTCCAGCAGCTGTTTCTCCTCATTACCTGATTTTGCCTCTCGCCGCAGCTACAGGTGGAAGATAAGTGTCTGAGTGCTGCTCAGCCTCACACCATTTCCTTCCACTTATCCTACATTCGCAGTTAATGGTCATCCTTCGGCTTACTCATCCAAGACAGGGAACAAATGTGCTCTGACTCAGGCTTTGGATGAAGCAGAAGGTGGGGAGATACACTATAATCAGGTTCAACGAGGCGGGCTGCCATGTGAAACGGGTTGTTGTTCCTAAAAGATGAGCATGCCAGGGTGGCACCTTCCTTACCCCTTCACATTAAAGCCACAATATATCACTCAGACCGTGTCACTCTGTTTTAAATTGTGATTAATTTGCATTTGATAGATTTGTAAGGCGCCTATATTAACATCTGTGTAATATAAGTCAGGCTTGGCGCAAATGAAAGCCAAGTCCTGCACGTATTATTCTCCATGTCAGGCTCTTTTATCCTGAAATGTGCATTGTACTCACTACAGTACACTGCTGGTGTGTGTGGAGGTGACCCAGGTGATGACTTTAGCCACCTAACATAGACCCAGACCTCAGGAATCGTTCGACAAAATCCAGACACCCACAGAGAAGATGCCTGTACCTGAGCTGGTCACTCAGGGCTCTCTGCACAGGCAGGGAAGACACCCAGCCTCAACACATCACAGAGCTGATGGCCAACACATGGTCCTGGGCAAAAGCCCGGCCCTAAAGATGCAAAGATGCATGAAAACAACGTGATACTAATTCTCCAAATCCAAGCCTGAGATCCATTTCTCCCCCCTCCACACTTCTAAGGCTACACTTCAAGTATTTTAAATTGTCATAGTCCCCTGAATGCTCCTAAATTCTGTTTTTTCACCTTCCCTAGTGCTTGGCTGAGTCCCTGAGGAGCTATTTGACCTCCCAGGGAGCCAGTCCAGCTCGCTCAGCCAGCTTAAGACTAATCCATCCCCTGTCCACGCAAACACACATGCACAAAAAAGGAGTTTTTCCCCTACGGAGTGGGCACTGGTCGGAGCAACACCAGTGCTGGTGCAAGGCAGGGCACAGGCTCGTCTCTCCCAAGCACTGCCCTACACACCTCATCTGGTCTCTCACCTCCCATGATTCAGATTCTTAGCACAACGCAAAAGCTGCATTTTTAAAACTATCTATCCCCCTTAAACATTTTAGAACTGTCTGGATTTAAATGCAGATAAGCCTCAGCATCTAAAAGCAAGTGAGAGTTAGGTGGCTAAGTATTTTGTTGGGCCAGAATCCTAGTAGACAGTAATTATCTCAGTAAGAGCTAAATGTCCATTGTTGTCCAGCCTTAGGCATCTAAATACCTTTACAGATGTAACCATATGTGCTTCAAAGGTCTAGATCTTTGCAGACATTTTTCAAACCACAGTTTTATGGTTTATAAAAGGTGAAACTAGATGTGGCATATAAGCTGCAAGGTTATTCAGTCTTTCCTCTGGCTGCCCTGGCTATTTTCTTCAGCCTCCTTCCTGGTAATATACTGGATGTCGCTTGATGACGCCTATGAGGTGGCTTCATATGTGGCTGGTCAGTGAACAAAATCTAGTTGAAAAGTAATTTGGAAAAAAAAAAAGTCACTCGTGAATACTTCACTTTTAATATTTCCTGGTTTGTCATTTCCCAACACGAGAAAAATAAGAAGCACTGCATGAAACCACATGGTCAGTCTTGGAGTACGTGGAGAATTGTAAGAAAGGGTTATATAAAATTAATTGTGATTAAACCTAGTAGGAGAAATAACTTGTAGATCACACTAATCTTGCTTAAGGGCAGCATATTCACCATGCTATTTCACAAATACCACTCTAATTAATAAGCTTCAGTTAAAGAAGAAGAATCAATAAATACTGCTATTCATAGAAAATGGATATTATGTGATGAGGAAGATTGGATTTTAAAATAGGTTGGTTTCCCCCAAGCACAAATTAAGATTCTTTTAGGGAAAAGAGAAACACCAGGTAGTGACAAATCGAGGAATAATTCAATTAAAGTTTCACTGGTTTCATTGTTTATGAAAATCTGACAAAAGCATTTTATCTCAAGCATTGGTATTTACCAAAAGGGGAATTCTGTTTCTAAAAATAGAGAAAATCCACCTTTCAACACAAACACCAACGTATATTGCTAAAAGAACCTCTAATGTGCCGTATAAACAAAGCAACAAGCAAAAGCAATGCTAGGAAACCCTGATGACTACAAATGGATATCAAGAATTTCACAGGGCATGCTGTGTGATATAAAATCTTTGAGATTAGATTGATTTCCTTTATTGTCACTATCCCAACATTACAAATCCAAGATATCCCAAAATGAGACCAGACTACGGTAGAGATTCCCTTTCTTTGGTTGTACAGGTGCTTTGCAACGAGCACAGCAACAATTCACCAACAAAAGAAAAACATATTCTGCGATTCCCCACAGTACTTGCAAAAAGTTGTCAAAAGGAGGTACTTTATAAACCATCAAAATCCTTTTCTTTGTATCATGCTTCTGTGAGCTGCTACTGTTGTGTGACAATGTCATGACACATCACAGTCCAACTCCACTTGAGACCTCCTTGGAGAGTGAGGCTCTGAAGCCAAGCTCTTTGATGGTACAGATGATTCACTGAGGTCCAAGAAGCTACACGAAGGGTATGAGAAGAGTTTTACAGCTGACAAGCAAAAGCCCGGCTGCTTCAATACCCTGTTTCTAACCACAGTCTGTGGCCAGGGTAGAGTACAGGAAACAAGAAATCTGCAGTGAACATTTCCCCTTTACAGCTTCTAGGTTTCAGAGCCTTCCTGAGGTGGGCATTGGCACTGCACATCTAGTACAATTAGTTCTGTTGCAAGAGTTGCCTGAATGTCCACGAGCTGGTGAAATCTCTTTGTGAGACACTTTTGGCCCTTGCAACACCTGGTGGCAAGTTCCTCAGCATCCATGTTCTAGGCTCTCAGAAGACGTCTCTCTTTCCACCTATTTTGGAGTTCTTTCCACTTTCTTTTACATTAAAAGTTGTCTGGGCATCTTTTCTCTTAATCACCACCATGGTATCCAGGTCAGTGAAGGACAATGAGCTATTCCAAAATGCCAAGGCATTCAGGAAGTTTTTCACAATATGCCCACGGCTTGTTGGATCTCTCACCAGCTTCCAGTGTAATCTGCAGTTGTTCTTACGAAGACTGACATCCGGGTCCATCTGTATTTTCCACGCCTGTTAAATATCTTTGATCATCAATGACCCCGAATGGATTTGTGTCCCCTAACTTCAGAGGTCTGAAATTAAGCCTTTTGTCTACACTCCTTGTCTGTGCTCTGTCTTTTGTCAGACAGATCCCTCTAGAGGGGCATTCAGATCACTTATCTGAGGCCTCTATTTTAGAATTAGATTAATTGCTGCCCATGAATGCCTTTCCCTGTCCATTGACGAGGTGACTGGTTTAGATGAGATACACAGGTTTTTGATAGCTAAAATTAGGGGAGATGACTCTCACGCTGGGTGTCTTCCAAAAGCCAACCAAAAAAAAAAAAAAAAACCCCAAATCAACCCTACCTTGCATTTTCACATTGTTACAAGTATTAGAAGATGATGTAAAATGTTGGCATGGGCTCACATTCCCATATTTCCTTAGCTCCTGATTCTGCAGTACTGAAATCAATACAAGCTCCATGCAGAATTTTCTAAAGCAAAAGATGCAGTATCATTATTTGTATGTCAGGACTAATAGGAAATAGGACACACAGACCCTCAGTTTCTGAGCAAACCCTCTGGATCTGACCTTCTCCCAGTCCCTTCAACATCTGCTCTCTGCCACCCTGACACAAAAAAAAAGCTTAGTTCCGCCACTAGAACCACGTTCAGATTTCAAAAGTCCTCAGGTCCACAGGATTAGCTGAGGCCCAAAGCCATCAGTGAAGTAGAGCTGAAAGACACGGTCCCCCAGCTGAAAGACACGGGTCCCGGGGCCAGGCAGGGACCCTTGTGCAGCTCTTCACCTCCCCACCCGGGTACCTGCCAACCCCCACCACGGGCAATGACAGCCCTCACAGTCTGCGTTCCTCAGGGCAGAGTCTTGCATGTCACAAATAGGATATCTGGCTTTCTTAAAATAAAAACAAAACAAAAACCAAAAAAAAAACCCCAAAACCCCAAACTTGCCTCACTAGTGAAGTCCTCGAAAATCAAGGAAGACAAAAAATGGCACCTTGCCAGGCTGTCAGTTCCCTTCTCTGTTCATTCCCAAGCTTTTGCTTTTTGGCAAGAAAACATCCCTCTGCTGCAGTGATCCTTGCATAGAATTTAAGTAATCACCCCGGTAGTTTGCTAGACTAAATTTTGCTGGATATGCATACAAGAATGTGAAAAAGCCTATTTTTGTGCAACAAATCTTGCTCCATTCTAACTCAACAACAGAGAGGAGAGGAGAGCGATGGGGGAAAAAGTTACTGCTGTGGGAGAGGCAAGGGGTCTTATTATTTCTCTTACACCAGTATAATGCAGCTGCCTCCTTTGATAGCTTTAATGCAGCTCCTTCTAATTTACATTGGTGTAAGGGAAATCAAATAAAACCCATTATGTCCCTGAACCCCAGTAGGCGATCAATGTAATGCAGACTTTTACAACCCCAATTTCTTTCTGTAATAGCAACGGAACAATATGGGTTTACAGAAGGGCCAGGCTAAAGATAAACCTCCCCTCCCTTCTCTTTCTTAGGCTGCAATCAGAAGGATCTAAATGGCCATTTGAGTGTGAAGACTAAGGTCAAGAAGGACAACAAAAGATCAAATGAGAGCCTGGGAGCTGAACCTGGAGATAATCTTGAAACTGAAAAATGCTCAGTGCACAGAAGATGATCTACCAATTACGCAAAGATACAGAAAATCAGAACATTAATTAAGATTATTTTATTACTTTATTAATAATGAAGTTGAATTGAGTTATAATGAGTTAGAATGTGAAAATGATTTCTTTGCATTGTTAAATGTACTTGTTTCAATTTTACCACTTCAGAATTGCAGTATAAAACGTATTTCAAAAAGAATAAGATACATTTATACTAATTATAGGATAGGGGCACACTCAAAGCACTTTTAAAATCATGCACGCCATAGACTTGTTTCAGCATCTCTTCTCTCTGCCTGTTTTTCTCTGGTTCTTCTACCCTAGCACTGTCATCTTCACTGTGAGTCGGCAAAAACCCCACCATTTCTGGTGCCAAAAGATCCTCTGCAGCTCTGCAAGTTAAAACAGTCTGTCTGTAACTCCCTATTTCAGCACTTTTCTGATCTCAGGAAAAAAAAAATAGTAAGATAGACTCTTGGTTTGGAAATCTGCATCAGGAGTCAGGATACCTCCATGGGCTTCAGTGCAGCTGATGCCACTTTACCCCAGATGAAAATTGCCTTTCTGCATTCTCTTTTCCTCCTTGCTCCCACCTCCTGTGGTCATTTTTCACTTTGCTCCTCTATTTAATGCAAGAAGTGTTGTAGGGATGCTGTTTGTACGAAATACATGATGTGAAACAAATTATATGCTAAAGAGTCAAGAGAGAGACGGTGCCCTTCCTTCCACACCTACTCCCGAGTCAGTGCAAGCGTCTATCCTACGGGATGTTCAGAGGGCAGGTCTCTAATGCTACAGCAGTTCGCTTGCATTGATAGCCAGAGATCCAGCTTTCTGGGGCTGGGAGTCTTACATCATTAATTGAAATAAGATGAAGGTACCTTAAAAGTAGTGACAGATGAAGGTGCCTTAAAAGTAGTGACTTTCACAGACAGCTTGGAGCGTCCTGTTTCGACAGCGCGGCAGAGGAGCAGCCTGGATGAAGTGCTCTGCCCCAGCAGAACAGCCTGGGAGACACGTAAGAGAAGAAGGTACCTCAGGTGAGGAAAGGGTGGTAGCATCGCACGTGGTTCCCTCAGCCCACAATTTCAAACGGCGAGAGAGAAAGATCCAGCTCCCCAGCGATGAGACCCAAGCACTGGGGAGAAAGAGATCTCCCGATCCCCCGGTCTTGAATTTCTTCTGAAATGAAATATTGTCTACTCTCACAGACTCCTGCTTCAACCTTTGCAATTCATTGCAGATATTGAAATCGCCATTCCGTTTTGACACTCAAAGATGCTCTAATCAATATCACTGGAAATGTCATTTAACTTTTCACTTGGACGAAAGGTGATGCTGACATTCTACTTTTCCTGAGTTTCCCAGGAGAACATTTAATCTCTCTGACCTTGCAGATATTTAAGGAACCATTCACAAGATAACATTGCATTCTGACAGCCAGCAGGGACTTTCTCACAGACAGCTTTTTGCCTACAGGGACCACAGAAAACATCTGGATTCAGATAGAAAATGATAATAAAAAAGAGCGCATTATTGTTGTTCATCAGTATCACTCAGTGACATATTATTATTTCTGCCCGTCGGAAACAATGCTGTTGGATTTTCAAAACAAAATGATTGTGACCTATGAATCTGACAATGAGAAACCGTGGTGGCAAAAGGATACGAATGAGATTTACATGTTGCTGAATGCAGAGCAGCCCCTGCCATCAGTGCTAGGTTACTCTTCAGGTTTCTCCTCCCTTTTTGGGGAGAGGGAATGTGAACATTCTCTGCGGACGTGCTATCAGATTCAGGGGTCAGCAGGGATGGCAGTCACTGGCAGCTATATCTAAAGAGCTCTGGCATAATCCTCAGAGGAAAGCTGTTTGCTTTGCACAGCCGTAGGAAGAGATACAGGGGTTAAATAGCAGAGATCAGTGGGACCCTGAAGCTGCTTTGGTCGGTCAGGTGTGGGCACAGCAGAAAGCAAAATAAATTAAACTCCTCCAGCTGGAAAATAAATATGAAACAGCAAGTGAATTTGTGCACTTCATGACTGAGTGAGCAAAGCTTAATTCTCTAATTATTACCTCTATTCTACCCACTGAGATAAAGAGCAAGTTAGGAGAGATAATCAGGTTCTAAAATACTGTGCCCTCTTGAATTCAGCCCAAATGTAACAGTCAGCAATCGTTCCAAAACTGATGTAGTATCTTTAAAGATCTATAATAATATAATATTTGCTATTTTGCAATTTTATATGTCAGTAGAAAGTGAAGAAAAGCTTTATTCTTATATGCTTTTTTTATCTCACTTTTCATTGCTTACTCAAATGGTTGACTTGCAGAATCGTGCATCTATTGCACAGAAGTCTGGTTAAGTATTCTACATCACATTATTCTAAATATTCATATTCTTCTAATTTAATATAAATTCTGCTAATACCACCCAGATGTCATCTTGCATTCACAGTCTTTAGTTGCGTCAATGGTATATCATGTTACCATTGATCATAAAATTCCCTGGTTTCACAAAGGCATGTAGGTGCTCTACAACAAAAAAAAAAAAAAAAAGAAAAAAAAGAAAAAAGCAGGGGAGGAGGTTCTTTTTAGTTTTTGCAATATGAAAAGAATAAAAGATATCAATAGAATAATTCAACGTGCTACTTGCAGTCAGATTATGCATTAATTATCCCACGACCCTTAAAAGTGCCTGATAGCTAAATAACACTCTAATCATTTGTTTCAGCACTTCAAGACGAAATCTTATTCATTCAATACCTGCGGTAGATAAAAGCAAAAAAATGGAGGAGATTTGATTTGGGTCCATACAATTAAGAAGGGTATCAAGGAAGCCGATCAGTTCCTCCTCCTTATCTTGTCCCTTTCTTCATGAAAAAGAGCAGTTAAGAAATAAAGGTCTGGCTGAACAGCATCTAAACTTAACACAAAGAGGGAGACGGGCCAGTTGGCGCTGGGGGCAGGCAGCCAGCAGAGTCAGCTGCCACAGGCAGCCAGACAGAGAGTTCAGCCGGAGGAGCTCCATCTCAAAGAGGTGACACAACTCTGAGCACGAACAAACTCACTACTGAAGTAGACCCCCCTTCCAAAAAATAGTTTTTGGCACCGTCTGTTGTGTGTTGGGGAAAGGGAACAAAGGAAGGAAATGTATAGGTTTAAAAGCCATAGGTGACTGGAAGAATGATCACCTGTCTTCCAGGCAATGGCCACAGCAAGGGGACAGCATCCCCACCTTCCTCAGCAAAGCCATGCCAATTAACGGTGCCCACAGCAGCACGAGGAGCTTCTTGGTGAGCTGGCTGTAGGAAGAATGAGGTCTGAAATGGCTTTATGAGCACAGCAGAAGTGGATCTGCGGAGCAAATTGCTCAGTGCTGAACAGCACACATCTTGGTGTTTGCCTTCAACGAGCTCTAATAGGCTGACCCTGTAGGTTCGGCTCCAGCGTGAGAATGGGCAAGGGGTGCTTCTGGAGAACACCTTCCAGTTTACTTTGATTTCAAAGGAACCCATTTTTATACTTCAAAGCTGCTCTGTGGTATTAATCAACGTGCATGAAGTAGAAACAACTGGAAAATGCAAGGATAAAGGATGCATAATTTCCAGGACAGGCATCTTTTAAATTATTTCTAAAATTAATTAATCCAAATAACCAAATAAATGGTCATGAGTTACTTAGTGCAGTGTTCAGTAGGAGGTATCTCCCATATGTTCTCCTCAGCACAATAAGAAAGCTTTTTTTGATTTCATCTTCTTGGTTTCCAGACTCTAGTGTGTCTGAAGTCCCTGCTTGTTCTTTGCTCAGGGCTTACTTTGTCAAATTTCTCAGGATTTTCCTGAACAAAGACTGAAGCAGGGTTCCCCAAGCTTTCTCCACTTGCTATGTGACATGATGCCCAGAGGCCTCCAGCTCTGAGCGACGGGTATTGTTGCGTGGAAATACAGGCATTTTCAGAGAAACCTATCAAACAGGGAGTCAGAAGTAAAATACAGAGGAAAAACAGCCCAATGCTGACCATCAGTCAGTGAGAGGCATGGAGGCTTCTCTTATTGCCTGGGATTACGATCCATAAGCCTGGAGCTAAATGTTTCTACCCCATTTGCAAAAAGAAAAGCAAGGGAGGTTCCACCTCACAGGATCTGATAATCCAATTAGAGCATCCCGGCAATGTCAAAGAGCCAGGTTCAAACCACTCTTCTGGATGATTTGATTTTTTGCCTCTTCTATGCTGGGGATCCCTCCTGTGGGAGCTATTCATTGTGCACACAGCATTAAACATTTAGCAGGGACTGAGACCTCAGCTTCCAAGATCTCAGCTGAGTGCACTTACCAGGGGGGGTATAGGCTCAGTCAGACCAATAAGTATTTAACTTAGAATTGACCCAAATCGAAGCTAGCCCAACAGCTCCAACAGGAGGCATGCCCATGGAGAATGGCTGATAGCCTGGCATGCTGGTGCATGGAATGGTTTGGGTTGGAAGGGACCTTAAAGATCATCGAGTCCCAACCCCCCTGCCATGGGCAGGGACACCTCCCACCAGACCAGGTTGCTCAAAGCCCCATCCAGCCTGGCCTTGAACACCTCCAGGGATGGGGCAGCCACAGCTTCTCTGGGCAACCTCTTCCAGTGTCCCACCAGCCTCACAGGAAAGAATTTCTTCCTAATATCTAATCTAAATCTCCCCTCTTTCAGTTTAAAATCGTTACCCCTCGTCCTATAAAGAGCCCCTCCCCATCTCTCCTGTAGCCCCTTTAGGTACCAGAAGGCATGAGACATCAAAGCCTGCTTCAAAAACAGAAATTTGAGTCAGGACTTTCCCTTTCCCAGAAAGCACTAGGTCATTTTGGGAGCTCAGGATTGTAACCCAGAAGTTACAGGTGATCTTTGCATCCCTAACACCTGAGGTCATATTATTAAAAAGCATGTGGGAACAGCTATTCTGGGAAAACAACTGTGGGTCTCCACGGGCAGAGGAAGGGTTCCAGGTGAGGTGATGGATCATCTGTGCCCAAGTTCCATATTTTGGGTGAACCTAGCCCAGCTGTGCAGTCCAGGCTAGTCTGCTGCCTGACAAATAAATGGAGCGAATTAATTGGACAAAAATCGAATTCTTGCCTCAGTAATGATACAATTCCCAGGGTTTCTGATGCTGTCAGTCATTTCTAGATTACAGGTTTTCAGGACAAAGCAGGTGGACGATATGACATCAGTGTAAAAATGCCAGTATCCGCTCCCTGCTGCATTGTTGCAGTGACAGATATACATTTCTGCCATCAGAAGAGTTACAGAAACAGACAGGTCGTGCTGACAGAACAATACATATATTTTATGAGAGAAGCGAACAGCGCCAAAAAAAATGGCCCAGGTATTTCTTTAAATTTGAGTGATTACACAGATAATCTCATGCTTCTTTGAAACACAGTTCACAGGTCTTCACTGAATCATTTAGTCTCAGCAGGCACTGTGTTGATCTAGCATCCTGATGGGCATTTCCTCCCTGGCATATGTTGAAATTCAAATTCAGTCCCTGCCCTGTGCCAAAAAAAAAATATTATCTGGATTATGAGCTGGAGCTGTTTATTTGTCATTATCAGCTGGCATTCAAGGCATGTTAAGAATTTTCATTGTATGGGGTATAACCAATGCACTCACGTGTCACCTCTGCAGTGGAGACAAAACCACAAAACCATTCTGAAAATGTACAAATCCTCTAAAGATTTGTCCTAAAAACATAAACTTTCTGTTAAATTTTCATTTAGTTATTTTAACATTTTTATGCTTTCCCTTCTAACTTTGGAGAGAAAATGATGAAATCACAGAAGACTTCTGCTTCAAAAATCAGGAAATCTCAGCAGATAAAAGAAAGAGCTTTGCTGGGTGACACATTCAGCTTCACTTTCAGACTGAGAAGTCTGAAACAGCATGGGACTTCTCTGGACTTCTGAGTGCTGCTCATTAAAACTTAGTATAAACTTTGTCCCATTTTGAGATTCTTCTGTATTAATGCTGACTGAGGTATTAAGCAGCTGTAAAATCTGTCATATAAAATTTTGAGTAATATAAGCTACTAGCATATAAAAACTTGCTTTAATGTAACATTCAGGTTACAAACAATAATTCTTAAAAATCAGGAAACAGCAAATTTATGGCAAAGTTAGCTATTAATTCTCTTCCATTCGCTCCATTATATGGATTATAGCACAGGATTTTTCTGCCTGTTAGTCCCATTGATTGCTATAAAATAAGAGCATTACAGCAAATTATCTGTAATCATAAGACTACCTATTTTTTTCCTCAAATAAAATAGTATAATCCCATAAATACAGCTGGGCATGGACTGGATTTCTCTTATACAGAGAATTCTTTAATTAAAAAAATCCTAATCCAAGATAGAATGAAAACCAAAATGATAAGAGAAACTAAATTCCAAAAGAAAATCAAATGGTATGGGTCTTTTAGCATTAAAATTAAACTGTTCTATCTGGAGTTTGGCTTGCTGCAGGATGTTGCAGTTGCTAGAAGTCCATACGAGTACAAAATGCACTTCAATACATTCACAGAAGAAGAATCTGTTGAGGTCTCTTCAACACAGAGATCCCCGCTCTGCCTCACAAAGTTTTTGAGCAGAAAACTGTTAAAGGCTGCTAAAATGTTCCGTGAAAGCATATCGAAGTGTTTCCTGGAAGTGGAGCGGTTAAACTTTTCCCTAGATATCTGATATCACTACTGACAGAGAAAAGACATGAAGCTCTAGCATCCCTGGGTGGGACTGGTGTGCTGGTTCCTTGGAACCAGTAACACCTGGTCTACCATAACTTTCTGTTCCTTGGCGGCTCGTTAAATTACAACAATAAGGTGGGAAAAGGCAATGAAAACATGGAAGTGAGTTGTTCTGTGCTGAAAAGACCAGAACGCTCCCTTCTCCATTAACTTTCCTGAACAGAATGACCAAGCACTTTCCAACAGAAGGGGATTACACCAGAAAGTATCTTACAGCCAGTGTTCTCTATGGGCTTTGATCCATCAATTTAGCAATGAGCAGTACAGAAGCTTTTGGAGCGAGACAAAAACTAACAAGGTTTTTTGTTTGTACGGGACTGGATTTCCTGTGATCAATATTTGTAAACAGCTGGAAATGACATAGATAGAAAGGAGACCAAACTGCAAAACGTCACGAATAAATTTGACTTAAAACTAATTATAGCTCTTTCAAGAAAAGAATGCCCAGATTTAAGACTCCGCTTTCATAGTTAGTGTCCCAAACACACGGCCTCATTTTGCTAAGGTGCTGTAGCTGCCATTCATCTGAACATCCATTCTGAAAGATGAAATTAGAGACCATGGGCACGTAAATGCAGGCAAGTTTGCAGATTTTGCACTAGCTGTTTCAATTGCAGTTACTGTCTATTAGGAATAAACAATATGCTTAACACGTTTAAAAAAAAAAAGAAACATGACTTATGCAAAGGGTCTTGGAGCATCAAAACTAGGATGTGTTAAGCACCCTAAGTAGAGAAACAATTTGGAGTGTTTTCGTTTTATTCTTAGAACTTTTAGTCTTATGGAGTCTGTGGAAGATGTCAGTGTTTAGAGGTTTCTAGGCATTATGCTTTAGTAATTATTGACGAGTGTTTATGTTTCTCCAGGTGGAAATACAATGTTAGACAACAGCCAGCACCACTGTCACATCACTGGATAAGGTGTTTTCCATCTCCAGAATTCAAAAGCACTACAACTGGCTAACAGCCCAACTTTCCACAGGCAGGCATTTAAGAACTTACAAAATATGCAGGATTTTCTCATTGAAGAATAATACCATTACAGCTAATGGAGAAGCAGAATGATTTGTTAGAGCAATTGGGAAAATGATTTCAGCAATAAATGTTGAAGGAAAAGAACAAGAACTAGTGAATGTAAAATCGTCTATGCAACCATAGAGTCATGGCTCAGTGCTATTGGCTTGGCCCCAGCAAATGCCATCTTCAAGAGAGAAATTTACACTCAGTTGCCCATTTTCCTCCAGCAGATGATGACGAAAGAATAAAAATGAATCAAGTTGCAATCAAAACATTGCTCAGATGCCTACCTTAAAGAGTTCCTGTTGCAAAACAAAAGAACAGAGCCAAATAAAGTGGTTTTCCATTTCAGCCCTAGCTGCCAGACTGATTCTGGGCTTGTTTTACTGACTGTTTCAGACAAAATGTATTTTTAAAAGCCTTTGAAAGAGGAACAGGTACACAGGGTTCCTTTCCCTTATGTGAGCACCTCTGACTGTGCTAGGGCAGCTCTTCTGCTTCTGACCTAATTCATGTTTAATTAATGTATGTGGCTTCAAAGGACGAGGGTGGAGAAAAGTTTCTTCACCTCCAGCATTGAGATGGAGAACTCATCCCCTCTCTCCACTGCTCTCCAAACCCAAAAGGGCATCGGGGATTTGTCTCTCTGCCTGGCACAGGAGATGGGGTGCTGGGTCTCCTCCTCAGGAGCCTCCTGGGCACTAGGTAACTGCTGAGCACTGCCCCGGGACGTACATGGGAACAGCTGACAAAATAAGTGTGTTGGCTTTAGAGCCATGACCATGAGCAATTGAAGAGTTTGCATTCATAGGAGACGGATGACGCCAAAATTTCGGGCTCTGGAGGCGGTTGACGAGTCTAGATCTGAAGAAGTGGTCTGCAGTGCCTCAGGGAGTAGGCAGTTGAGAAGGAAACGCTTTTTCAGGCTTTAAAAAAAAAAAGTGATACTCTAAAGAGGGGGAAAAAACAGTTCATTTATGCAGCCAAGCCTTACACATCAAGTAAGAAGAGTAAGAAGAAAATAAATTAGCACTTGACATTTTATACTTTTGTGGGTGAATCCCCATGTATGAAGCACCCACAAGTAAAAGCTTCTCATCCATTTATAACTTCACTTTTTTAGGTGCTGAAACTTACTGAAGCAAAAATAAAGCAATGAACTAAAGTAGAAGGAAGCAGACTGAATTCGTTAACAGGCTAACAGCATGGCCGTTGCCTAAGGCCAGAAATAGCTGATGGATGATACAACAACAGTCAACAGACAAATCCTCATTACAATTGTAAATTCCGCATCCCAAACAATTTACTCTCTTCGCTGTCATCCCTACACTCACTTTTTGCAGCAGCTGCACTACCACCTTTCAGCGTTGGCACCGCTCGCTTATTCTGCATCCCTGGCACAGACCACAAAGGCAGAGATTGCCACTGCTAAAGAAAAATGATGGTTCTGGAGGAACACGGTGGCAGAGGGACCAGAGGTAATGCCCAGATGTGTATTGGCCACCCTACAGCATGCTGACAAGAAAGGCAGCCTGCTGGGGGGGGTGGTTCTGGGGAAAATAAATATGGGAAGGGAGCATCCCTCTGCCCACGAGCAGATTTAGCACACAGTCTGTATCCCACAGCCACAGTCTGTATCACACGGCAGAGAGAGGATGCGCAGCCACAGTGTGTCTGGCTGAACCCTACTCTCATGTCCTCAGTTCACAGGAAAAAAAAAAAAAAAGAAGTCTTCAAAAGAATACAATAGCATTTGAGCAGAAAACTGATGGAAAAATTAGGCACTCGGAAAAAGCCTCGGTTAAGTTTGACCCAAAAAGCATCCTCTTGCCTGCCAGCGCACATAAATATGTGGTCGCATGCTCTTCCCCACCCAGCACATTTTTAAATATAGCCATCTAATTATAGACTATATCATAAAGCAGTCACAAAGGGATAGAAGTAAAGATGCCTGGGCAATCTTTACTCCTCCTTCCCTGAGCATCTGGTGGTTTTATTTGCAACCTACACAATGCTTTTTTTTTTTTTTCTATGTAGGATTGGTGTTGCTCACATTACAAATAGGTGAAACAGAATATAACATGCAGAGCTAACTTTCAGTCTGCTGTAAACTCGCTGGAGTCACTGGACTAGCACAAGTTGCAAACGTGGCCTGCATATAAACAGAGAATGTTTTTTTTCCTGTAGTCACGTATATTCCGGTTGGGCACCGAGACAGACCACCTCTGTGGAAGAAACTTAACTTACCTCCCTTTAAAAGTAAAGCAGTGAGGGTAACTATCTAGCTGCTTGATTAATGAAAACAGTCTTGAGCATGAAGCCGATGACTAACATGTTCAATAGGTTTCTCTTTATTGATAAATTACCATATATCTCCAAGCATGCTATAATTAGGTAATAGGGCAGAGCTGTAAACCTAATTCAATTTTTATTGATGCATCTCAGCTCTGCATCCCACCCTGTGGGACCGTTAGAAAAGCAAAGGGTTGTTTTTATACCTTTCTAATTTCAGAGAAATACATCCACCGCGCTCATAGAAATCTTGCAGGTACAAGGTACCGCTGAGCGCATTAAACAGGGAGCTCATTATTCTTGCACCATTTTTTGTTACTTCTTCACCTCTCTCTGTTTGTTCCTGCCTTCTGAGCTCACATGGAAAAGAGAAAAAATGGGAAGGTACTTTCTCACTGCTTAGATGTTGCTGCCTGAGCTTCTGTTTCCCACTTTATTTGCACTTGGATTCAGCTCACCTATAAATTCATTGATAGGTTGAACCTGCCTGAAACAAGAGAGAAGCACCTGTGGGAGAACAGGCCATCTCAACTTATCAGGTCTTAAACAAAAAGGTATCAACCTCCCTGTTCCAGCTGGAAGGATTGAGTCTCCTTTTTTGTTTTGGGTTATTCGCCCTTGGTTTATAAGAAGTGCTGCAGTTTGCTCATGTGCTCAGCAAAGTAACCTGAAAAGAATTAAAATTCACCACTGGGATCTAATTATCTCATCCTGCATGTCATTTTGCACAGTTCAGGAGGAGAAAAAAAAATAAAATAAATAAAGATTACAAAAATTTGCACATTGGAATAGAAAAGTTACTGATCCAGATGCCCCTCAATTTAATTCACATGGAAGGAGTAATGACCTGAATTATTTTAAAGGTGAACTTCAAAGATGAAGCAAACTTTTGACTAATCCTAGCTTTATATATTGCCCCAACCCATGAACTTAAGTGTGTTTCCCATTCAGCTTCGCCCTCCCAATGGCAGAGTTTCAACTAACAAACATTTTCTTTGTTACCGTCCACGATTCTTTTGCCTTTTTCTGTGCTTGCCTCTACCCACAGTCTAATCACCTCCCCAGGTTGCTCTGCAGCTAATTAGGGTCAGCAGACACTTAGGTAATGTAAAGCGATTTATTCTGCAGGCTTAGAAGAAGCCAAGCCAATGCCACACTCCCACCAGCTGAGAACCTGGGCACTCTGTACATCTCTTTTTCTTAAGCACTGGGCTCCCGTAGCACACCAGGATTCTTGGGTAACAAGTTCCAAGGGAAACATCAAAAAGGTAGTTTGACTGAATTAGCTTCTCAGACGTTACGATACATTGATATTTCCTTACAAAGGCAGATTAAAAATTTAATTTCTGAATGTCTAAGTTCCCTCTGCGAATTGGATGGAAATCATTTTCATCTCTTGTAAGAGTGCAGAGAGGTGATTCTAGCAAAGTTTATAACACTAAATATTTAACTATTCCTTCGTATGACAGTGAGCTAGCTAAAGACTTCTTGATAAAACTCTGAATTTCTTTAACAATCTATGATTAGTCTGCTACTACTTGATTTCAAATTTTGATTTATTTTTCTGAGTTGTCTGTTGCCTTTCTGTTATTCGATGCCCATTTCTCTTTGGGAATCTTCAATATTTCTTCCACCAATCGGTTAAGTTGAAGGGCTGATTTACAGATAAGGCAGACTCTTCAAAAGCTGTGACTGTTGGCCATCAGACTGTCTTCCTCAGAGCCACGAAAACTGTGTGCCCTTCTGTTGCTACGTCTAACTCCTTGTGCACAGAAATATACTCTCCTTAAGTTATGAGATGTCGGAAGGCATCAAAGAAAAGGATTAGAGATGTTAATAAGGAGCTGCCGATAAGACGGCCATTGGCAGAAAAAAAAATCACCCTTTCATATAAGACATAGCGAGCTGGGATTTTACTTGCTGGAAAGATAGGTAGGAAATAATTTCTATTTGCCATTTTATGATCTGGATTCTATTATTTCAAGACTTGCAAACTGATAAACAATAGCAATAAGACAGGACTGGCCATTTTGAACATTACTGCAGGGCTTACGTTATGGTTTTCTTAGCTTACAGGAACATACACTATACTTTCATCATGAGGTAAATCTCAGCCTTTGCCTAATTTATGGAAATACAAAAACATCACTGGTTAGAACCAGCAAGCTTTTTCAGAGGGAAACACGATAAATCCACAAAATCCCATTCTTTTCAATTGACAATACTAGATCATTCGGAAAAAAAAAAAACTTGCTATTTCCATCTGGTCAGCATCTGTTATGCTCCATGTCACTACAGAACGCGTAAGATTTTTTTCCTCCAGCGTCTGCTAAATTTGACCCAATTTAATTTCAAAAATCAAGCAGATGCACATCTTAGAGAGATGAGAGAGACAATCTTCTATATAGCTGCCCTCGGAGATACCTGTACTGGTAATCTCTTGTATTAAATACAGCTGAATTACTCAGCCCCTTCTACATGCTGATCCCAACTCTCTTTATTTCAGTTCTTTGGAATGCTGTCCTTCAATGAAAACCGCCGTGGAATAGAAGACATTTTATACCCTTTACTTACTATTAGCTGGTTTCATTGGCCAGTGACTGTGCAAAACACATTCCAATTTCTTTGGTCAAGGAGATCTTCCTAAACCTATGAGACAAACAACAGAGGACATGGGAGAATGGGCATGCCCAGGATCCCACGCTAGGTCAGGAGCAGAACTAACTCAGCCTGTCCCTATGTCCCAGCTCAGTCCTCCCTCCCCTCGCCCAGGATCTCTGCTCGTGGGGAGGTACAAGCAAGTGGCCAGCTTACAAGCCGCAGTCACTGATCTTATATCTCTCACAGCAACCACAAAGCCTTCTTGTAATTTACTTGATTCTCCTCACATCAAAGCTAATCACAGCAGTGAACAATGCCAGTTTTACCCATTAGCATCATCTGATTTTCATATTTGTCAAACATCCAGCTTAATCTTTTGCCACTTCAACTATCGTAAAATTTCCCCTTTGATAAAATACAGGTGACAGAGATAGATGTGAAATATATGTCTGCTGTATTAGCACACATCGCATATTTTTTGGCATCAGTGGGTTCCCAGCATGGCAAAGCAGTAAATCCTTTGTTTATATGAACTGTATTTTCATCCAAAATGCCTTATTATCCTGCTTATTGGGTCACTTTCACCTATTTTATACCATTGTTATTCCAGTTTCCCCAGGGAATCACTACTGATTTGAAGCAGTATTAGATAAAGATGAGGCCATACCACACCTCAGAATGACTTCGTTTCCTTTATTTTGTGAAAGGTTGATTTAACATTAGATCAAGCATCTCTTGAGATCTTTTCATAAAATTGAAGTTCTACTGAAATATCATGTTTTGAGATAATCACATGCCTTAGAAGTCATGGATTATGTGTATCATGTAAGATATTAAACCTGTCAAGATGTTGTTTTTAATACGTCTTTTAGTTAAGACCATATCTTGACATGAATTATTCCTAGCATAGTTTCTCACACACTGGTTCAGCAAGCAATCATCCACTACATCCATCATTTCTGTTGCTGTCTCACCATATGTCTCAGAGGGGGTGGAGGGGGGGAAGTTTCCAGTTAATCATTTTTTTGCATTTGGTATGCAAATCACTTAAAATTGAATGATGTGGCAATTTCAACCAGCATTGTCCTAAGAAAGACTGAAGTTTTAGTTCTGAGTTAAGTTTGATAGGTTTACCGAGTGGGGTTTTTTTTCTTTGCTTGCACCTTAACAAAATTTTGTAGCTAGAAAAAAAATTCTTATGATAATCTCTAGCCTGTTTCCTCCTTAAGAGATATGTTTGCAAAAATTGGTTTTATATTATCTCAGCGAGCTTCTGCTTGTAATATTTCAAACCTTCATCTGTCCTTGGCTGCCATGATATTCATCCATCTAGCAAAATGGGGGGGAAAAAAAGAAAAGTGCCAGCCAAGGAGTGAATGCTCCTTTAAGTAAATTTGCTAGCCAGGCATAAAGGGTACTGTGCTCACTGAGGCTTCCTTGGCAGCTGCATCCTGGAAGGTCTTGTGACTCCTACAGGCAGTGAGTAAGGCAGGGCAGCAAGACTCAACGACGGGGACAGCCAAACAATAGAGCTTTTGCTTTGAAGAACAATCTGTTTCCATCAGCCATGAATTAATCCGCAGAACAGTGGCACTGCGTAGGTTGCTCTTGGCTCTCTGAAGATGCACGTAATGAGATAAACAATGGTTTGTTAAGTTTTGGATTCATTTTCCAACCTCATGAAAAGACTGCTTCTCAGTATTGGGAATTGTCCGGCCATAAACGCACATCAGGAAAACACAGAAGCCTCAAATGTAGGAAACAGAGCAGAGCCTGAATAAAATCTTTGCGCGAAACCATAACGGCACTGAGTCCTCAACTTCTTGTCTGCATAAGGCAGGATGTCTGTGCAGTCAGGCTTCAGCTGGACACAGAACGAGAGAGAGATGGGGAGAAGGGACATCATCAATTTTTATCCTTCTGAATTTTTTTTGAGGTGTGTGTGCCGTGCATAGACTAGCAGGTAGTGTCTCGGGCTGCCTGCACTTACTTTCTCTGTAGATGGTTGCAGGAACCCATGGAAGCTATCACCGTGAACAACAACTGGGTTTGATTTCGTATTTTCTCTGCAATTAAGACATATTTTATAAGCAGCTCTTTGTTTTGCAGGATCATCAGGTCAGCTTGGAGCTTAGCTCATGAGACAGAGACAGCAGCTTACTGAGCATGTTTTCATCTTTCCATTCAGCAAGAAAAGCTTCATATTTCTGATAAGGGTTCCTCCTACGCAGAGCACTTACACACAATCCAATTAAACAAAAAGTGGAAACAAAGAACATAGGGTCAGATAGGTTTCTTTTAATGTTAGCCAATGAGTTTTCCATATAAAAGCACACAGATATGTGTAGGAGCAAGGATGGTACGCAGATTTCCTTCTGCCAGGTGACTGTAGAAACTGCTAGATGATACAGTCATATTTCCTCCTGGTCCCTCTTTGATCTACTGAATTTTGAAGGTTTTTCTGTGCGGTCAAACAGCTTCAGTCAGAGAGACAACAGATGCTCTCTGCCCGCTTACACCCCACTCCAGCTCCTGTACCAGCATCATAGTGGTTGGGCCTCTCATACGGGGGAGAGGTGAGAGATTTGGGCTTGAACCATCTCCAGTGGGGCAGGAAACTGAGATGGAGCCTCCAAGACTCTTCACAAGTGATACAGCTTTCACCGCAAAATTAAAAAAAAAAAAAACACCATATAATATCAGGCAGCTGTGGAGTTTAGTTTCCTTCATATGTAACTGAAAGCCAAGAAAATGAATTCAAAATTACAGTTTTCAGTATATATACTTTAGTTTTGCCCATTTTAGGCACCTACATCATTTTTGCAAGAGACCCTTATACTATGTCCTAGAGAGCAGTACCATTAATTCCCGAGCAGAAGAGCTACAAATGCTACATTCCCCACTATTGACTGTTTCTCAAACTGCCTGGATATTACCGGTGACCAAATTTCTCAGCTGAGAGTATTTCTGTTATTCAGAAACAGGAGGTCTTGTGGTTTAGTGCTTGTGAGGGCAATTTTGTCCAGTATAAAGCAGTTCTTTGGAGCTGAGCTGTGCCACTGCGCCCAGTAATTATTAAGGTATTTCCCTTGCACACCCAGACTTTGAAGCTGGGCCTGAATGCCCCCAAGTTACCTTTGGCTTTACGTGAAGAATATTTGGCTGTTGAGTGGGCAGTGGATTCCCCCCACAGATACCTGCCCGTGTCCTCCCACCCACAGTCACTGAGCCACTAACATCCCCGATAGTGAACTGCAGCTCAAAAGCCACCCACCAAAACCCCTGCGGGTCATGCTGGTATTTGGGTCTCAATGTATTTACCTCTCAGGTGTAGAGCAGGTAGGTGCAGACCAGCCTGGGCAGAGCGTTTTTCTCCCACAGCATCCCTGTGCGATATGCAGGAGGAAGATGTACCATCTTTGTCCTAGACCAGTTGGAAAATATCTTGCTTCCCTGAAAAATACAGTTCTTTTTTTATTTCACTGTTAGAGTCAGGCTTGCGGATGTGACCCAAAGCTTGATTCATCCCTTACAAAAGGAACAAAGAACCAGATGTGGGTGGAAAAGGTAGAATGGTCTTTGGCCAGGAACCTCAGCCGAGGAAGGCCTACGAAGGGCTTCATTTCACACCGTTCCTAAGGGGAAAGGACACTTCTCTAGCTGAAAAAATAATGACCACTCTCTGAAAACCATATATTTTACTTTCCCTAGGTAACTCACAGACGTTTTACAATGGCAATAAAGTTTTAATTTAAAGCATCAATGATGCAATCTTTCAAGAGGTAATGCTTGGTTTAGTCTCTGGCAGCTCTTTGGTCCAAACCTCTTGGTCTTCACTTTTCATGGGCCATTAATGAAGAGATGTACTGCAGAAGAGAAACTTGATCCATTAAATCCATGCCATTAGTTCTTTTGTCCTCTTTATCAATCGTAGCCAGATCCAAGTAGTGACTGGAATTTTCCACAGAAACCTATCACTTATTTCATTTTTCTTTCCTATTTGGGCAGTTGTTATTTTAGTCTAAGCATAACTTTTGCCTACAAGATATCTTGCACGGAAAAGAAACTTGCTGTGAATACTGATATTTTATTGACTCGTTTTATTTCTCAAAAAAATGCTATGACTTTGCATACCTCTTGATCTGGAATGTATTGTTTTGTTGCCTAAAGAAACATTAATCATAAATTCAAGAAAGACAGGAGAACAGAAATAACAAAAGACGAAACTGGAACAAGAAATGCATAAAACATTGGAAAGATGTAAATAAATTCGCCAAACATGCCTGTTAAATCCTACGAATATCAACGATTTTATAGAAATAATTGCTTACATGCAAAAGCAAAATGTTTCTGATCGTGACTGCTGTAGTCTGTTTTGATAGCCCAAGATATTCCACTGTCTGAAGCATCTGAAGCAGTGAAGTAATTTTCCTTTCAAAGTAAAAAGAAATATCAGATACGTAAATAGAACTAACAAGGCTTTTTTCTACCAAAAAAAGAAAAGTTAGAACAATTTTTAGTAACTTATTTTAAAGAAAGATAATGAAAGCAGATTTTCTTTCATTCTGAAATAAAATGCTCCGAACATTTTTAGCACAAATAGATATTAATTTTAAAATCTCTTTACTTGACAAGCTGTTCTCTTTTAAATATGAACCCAGAAAATTCTCAACCATTTCAGTATCTGAGATCCTAAAAGGAAATAACTTTTGCTTGGTGGTAATTTTTCTGTGAGAGCCATTCTGCTATGTATGAGTTTCTTACTCTTGCTTATCACCTTAGAATTTGAAAGTTATTTCACAGTATTAAAAAAAGACAATAGTTGTCTTCTAAATACAATGGGGGACACTAAAACAGACAGACATGACCAAACCAAACCTTCAAGAACATTTTGGAAGCTCAGTTTGAATTCCTTCAAGCTAAGTACAGAAAAGACAGAGGATCTGAAATTAATGGACCTGTGGTAATGACTTAATCAAGGACTTTCTGAAGAAGAAACTGCAGAAAGGTACATGAATTCACTCCATGCAATACCATTCCCCATCCAAGGCTGCCATCCCCTTCCCATCACAGTGTGGTGTCAAAACTGGCACTTGTCCTTCTTCACCGCCCTGACAGAGGGTAATTTACCCACATCAATGGCAGGGGGAACGAACAGCTATTATAAGGGACTGGTAAAAATATTTCTGATCTTGTAAAAACTGGCCAGTTGAGGAACTTCTGTCTAACCACGTGGAGACATGATTTGTGTTGAAGTATCGCTCAGAGGTTGGAACCATGGTCCTTTTTGTGAGGGTCCCCTTCTTTCCTATCTGGGGCAGGAGGTCCTGGGCATAGGGCTGGGAGAAGCAGGACAGGTGACTTGTCATGTCTGGCCACACCAGCATCCTGCTCTGTTGCCAGAGTCACCACCGGGGATGAGGGCAATGGAGGGAAGGAAGAACAGGGGCCATTGGCTCTTCTGGTGCCTCTTCTGTATTTACACACGGACAGGAGTTCCGGCACCAGCTCATTAAGTCCATCAGGTCTGTCACTTAACTCCAGGGGGTCTAGCACTGTCACCCAGTATGGAGGAGTTCAGAAAATGCACACCAGAAAAAAAAAATATGTTTCCAATGTTAAGAAAAAGAAAGAAAAAAGGATTACAAGAGGAGTGAAAATGCTCTACGAAGGATTTACCTATTCTTGTAGTCACTTGTGGAGGATTTGGATGGATTTTAGCTACAGGGAGTCAACTACTCTGACCTTGTATACAGTAAGGACCGCCCAAAGAGGTGTAGCCTCCATTCAGATAATACAATCAACCTCTTACTTCCTTCCATAACACAGCAGCCCCAGAGGCACACGGTGTCTCAGTTTGCCGCACAGCCTACCTGCTTCCATGCTTCATCCAACACTCTTCCTCTGTAGGAAATTAAGCCCACAGTCATCTCCAGTATATGGATTTTCTCTCAGTGGCCTCTAACATTTCATCAGTTAAGTCAGGATGCCAACCAAAAAGCAATACATTTTTTTTCTGAAGCTAAAGGGAAAAAAAAAACAACATCAGCAATGAAACTTAAATTATGCATGTCATCCTGTTTATGAATTGCTAAATTTCATTGTAAAGAAGCTTTACTGTTTATCACTGTCTCTCTGTCTTTTCTGTCTTTCCTACAAAGAAATGCAAAACTCACATCCACCTAATGTGGCACTGACCTGTAAAAAACACCAAGAACATATTTAACAGAAAGGAGAGAAAAACATGTATATTTATTTTGTTTGTCTCTCCGAATACACACACACACAAAGAGACACACACAGAGTTCTCAGTGCTGTTTTACTAAAACAAATCTTCAGACCCTCAGCAACAAACAGCCAGTCACTTATTAGTAAGAATCCAAATGGATATTACAGAGCCTGTCTACTTGTGCTTTTGAGATGTAAATATCAAAATTGCTTTTTGAAGAAGTAAAATGTAAAAGCAGTTAAAGTTCAGGATTCAATTTTTTCCTCTTCTTTTGATAAATGCATTTACATTTTAATTTTCAGTGTTTTCAATTTTCATCAGTGAAAGGCTGTATTTCTGGATGAAAAGCACAATAATAAAATGTTCTCCAGTCCATAATTTTCTTGTAATTCACAGAAATGATCTGAGGGCATATAGCTCACGACAATATATATTACAGTGTTCAGTGCGGAGAACTCAATTGTTAGGGCTGCAATTTCAAACATATGTATATTAATGAACTGGCTGTGGCTTCATTAGAAATTCCTATAGAGTTTTTTGCTGACATAGAATCACCACTGCTGTAATCCTACAAATCTGCAAAGATTGTCAGAACTGAGCGTGTTATTTCATTTATTCAATCAATATAAGTGTCAATGCCAATTACACTGCAGAAATCCATATAATAGTCCTATTTTTTTAAGTCCATATGGCACCATAGATTATGAAAGGAACAGAACAATGCAACATGCCATGTCTTACATAATTTGGCAAAGCAGCGTGGCTTTATTTATAAGAAGAACACACTATAAATCCTTTTCTGCTTTTATTGCAATCAGTTCCCTCTCTGCGCTCAAAATGATAAAGCAGATTTTGCTAATGTAAAAAAAAAAAAAAAGAAGGTCCATATAAACACTGGAAACACTATTTGTCTTTATCCATAGCATGGGATAGATTTTAGGTGCACACCTTAATCACTCTGGCTACTAGAAACTGGAGAAAAAATTATGGTAACTTGCTGAACAGACAACGGCATCTACAGTTAACAACTGCTCAATGCGGCACCCGTTATAAAATGTAAGATTGGAGTGCAGAGCTATAAAAAACATACAGACTCTATTCTCAAAAAAAAAAAAAACCCAAAACCAAAAACAAACAACCCTGGTACATCAATAAATAATGTAAGTTGAGAAACCAGATATAGCAAAATCCGCAGGTCAACAAAAAGTCTGGCAGATAAAGCTGAGAAGCGAGGCTGAAAACCAGCCCAGGATGGGGACTGCATTCAGCCCGCTGCCGAAGAACAGAGAGAGGCTGGAAGCAATAACAGGCTTCCTCGGGGAGCCTGCCATTCCATCTCAGCACGGAGAGCTTCCCGCCGGGGGTACGTGTCCCTCTGCCCGTGCGAGGGAAGCCCAGGGAGCCGTTTGAAGGCTTTGCTCTTTGGGGAGGCTACATCCTTCTTTATTGCCGGTGCTGCAACGGGAGGGTTTTTCGCTGCTTGCAGCAGGCACCTTGACCTGCTCGCATTCCTTTCTCTGTCCCTCAGGAAAGCTTCCTTTCCCCCTCCCTAGGTTTATGAAAGCTCCTTGCACCTAACTTAGGTCTTCTGACCAAGTTTCATTTATCTGGTTTGCTCAGCACTCTCCCCCCCACGCAGCTGTCTGGTTTGTCACCCCCTTCCAGCGCAGAGAGATGGGACTAAGACACACCTGTAGCCCTCCCTCCTTCAGCTCTGGTGCCATTGAAGGCACTTCCCTAAGCATCCTCCTCTTCCACCTCCACATCATCTCTGGGGAGAAGAAAGTCTCTTTCAGAAGAGGAGGTGAAAAAACTTAACTTTAGCAAGCCAGTAACTGAGAGCTGGGTGGCTTGCTCGAAATACATCTAAGGGATAAGCATCAGGAAGATCTATTTAAGCTAGAAACTAGAATTAATTGGTACTAACATTACGACTGTAAAGGAAGCATGAACCACATCATACTGGGAACAGAACAAAAACACCCACATACACACACAAAAAAAAGGTTGTTCTAGGAGTCTGACTTCTTCTAAGAGAAAAGTCAATAAACATCAGAGTAAGGTGATGTAACACAACACTTTCTTGCTCGAATCTGGAGTCCCCAGCCCCGACACAACTGGTACAATTTCAAACATGAACGTCATATAAACAGTGAAGTACTTCAAAAATAGGAAGGATGCGTATCTGCTTCTATAATAATTATTCCTCATTGTATTTACACAACTATACCTATTATTCTAAACACAATAAACGTGTATTTATTGACAGAGTGATATTGTCAACACATTTTTTCCTGAGACAGTGTCTACTGAAGCAATGCTGAAATCTGAGTATTTTAGTGGAATTGAAGACATTGCACTTGTTCTCTCCCAAGATCATGTCCTTCACATTTTTGGAAACTTAGTCAAGATTGTTGTGTTCACTCATCCTAAATTTATTTGACCTTAATCCACGCTTGATGGTGCACTGAGAAAGCCAAAAGGGACATATCAGACATAATAAGAGATGTGCCTTACAGCAGGGAGCAGTTTATTCTAACGATCATTTATAAACCACTTCAGTTCCCCAAGATGTGCTTTAGCCGTTGACTGTAGGTTTTTTTCAGCATCTTTGAAGCTGTTCTTAATAATATGGCAGATTTTTCTAGCTGTTGGAATTGTTTAAGTTTCTGATTAATTTTGTATCAGATGTGATACAAAGAGGAGACACTTGCCCCTTAGTCACAGCCTATACAGCCAAAAAAATGTAATTTTGCTGCTGAAATTCCCTAGTACAAGCAGGTAGTCGGGAGGATCTCTAAGATAAAACTGCCTTTGATTTCTCCAGATTTTTTTTTTCTCCCAAGTTAAGGCTGCAGGACTTGGCCGTGAGTTTGCAAGTGCCAAGGAGCTGAACTGAGTTTTACTACTCCATTACTCATGTGTCTCTATTTTTCCCCAAACCCTTTATATAGCTGCCACAGCTCCTCTGCACCTTGCAAGAGATGGATGAGCCAAGAAACACCTCTTTAGCGATACCTGTAGCACTTGCCAAGTGCCAAGTCATCTATTTTAGGCAGGACTCGAGCAGTAGCTCTGCGTGCCAGACTGCAGGCCAACTGTCCTGTAAATAAATCCTGGTCTTTCCAAGCTGACCCTCTGCCCACGTTTAAACACCTCATCCCGCGGGTCCCGGGGCTGCACCGGGATGCACAGCAGACACAAGAAGGACTCTGCAGCCACAGATGGCCCTGCAGTAATCTACATCAGCAGAGATGGCTTCCCAGAAAAATTAATTACCAAAGGTCTCTCCTCTTGCCCCAGGTATGTGGACTCTGGGAGCTGAGGTTTCCCCTCGCTGTCCTTCCTGGCAGCCACAAGGGACAGTGAGTCCACGGTGGGGTAGAGAGGAGGAGGGAAATAAATAGCAAAATAAGCCAAGGTTTGCTGCTACCTGTATATTGTATTCTCCACTACAAATGTTTGGCAGAGAGGTTTGTTTCCTAGGAGCCACTGAAGCTATTTGCACGCTGCTTGTACCGCGAAACGACCAATTGTTCCTATTCATAGGCAGGGCTAATTTACCTTTCTGCCAAAGCAATTTTCATGGAAAACAGAGTTTTAGACAACAACTGCAAAAAAAACCTTCTTTATAAAAAGACACAGCCGACAAGCAGTAACCTCCTTCACCCCTGTCCAAAAACGTAGCTTTCATGCAGGAGTCTGAAAAAATCTATAATGGGTGAGGAGACAGAAATCACTGCATCCTTTCAGGATTACTTTTTACTCTTCTCGCACATACTTCTCCAAGGAGATGAAGCCTGCAAGATGACAGCAATTGCTGTGGTCTCTGTGCATGCTGCAGTGTCACAAGGTGGGATGAACTACAGTGTGGTCACCAGTGGTCCCACACAAGGGCTGTGACCATTGCACGTGGACATGGGCAGCGGACACACGGACAAGGACACCGAGCATTCGACTTGCAAAATCCTGGGGGATTTAATAACGTTGTTTCATTATTGGCCATGCAGTGATTTTCTTCCAAGACCAGGTTCTCCCACTCTTGGGCAAAGCAAGGGGCGGGAATGGGCTTATAGCACGGAAATAGCTCCCACGGTCAAAGTACAGCCCTGCTCCCACTGCTGCCGACTGCAAAACTGCCTGACTTGGGCAGGATGGGGACGTGGGGGACTGAATTCAGCCCCCTCCCTCTTCTGCAGCACAGTCGCTTCCCCTGTATCCCCCCTTCCCATTTTAGTGCAGGCACAGGAGCTTCTTGCTCAGCTAAGGACCGTCTCCTCAACCCACCGCCTCTGCAGAACATCTCAGCACATCCAAGCTGTGAATGCCTGTCCTCCCTGCGACCTTCTGCAGCCCACAGTACCGTGCCCTGGCTTATCCCAGGTACAAAGTGGGGGGAAAAAAAATTACTTAGAGTGGGCTTTGGTTTTCTTAGTCTGTAGCTTCTGGATTCGGTGGGCTTTTCTGCCTGCAGTTGAGCTGACTTTCACAGCAAATAGCATAGATTAAGTTCTGTGCTCTGAGCAGGGATTTCTCATTTCATACATCATTTATAACTTTCTGCAGTGATTCCACAAAGTCAGTATCTCTCCATAACACAAAGATGAGAAGGATGGAAAATATAGCTGAAAAAGTGACAAACCTGCAAATTGCATTTATGTAGAGTTCTGGTGCCACAAAGCTTCTACAGCAATTTTATGGAAACCTAGCAAATTCAGTATAAATAAATTTGCAGTTTAGGAAAGTTATGCATTTATGGATTTCAGCACAGTGCCATATTACAGCTTAGCAGAGATGCTAAATATCTCTCGCACAAAAATGGAAATTAAATCTGCTGTTCTATTTTGTCAGATCAGGTCTTTGCCTATGGTACGCTGGGCATGGATTTCATTACTCTTCCCTCACAGAAGTTGCAGTAGCGGTGAAAAATCACACAAACAAAACCCACTTTTGCAAAGGTTGCAAACACTAAGTACATCAGATTGCTCTGTAACTGGCAAGTGGTGTCTTTTTTCATTTTCTGTTTCTCTGGGATGTCCCATCCATCACTCATTACCAGAGAGCGAACAGAGGTTACTACGGAAGAGCCCCTGTACATTTTTGGTGACATCCTGATTCCAGCAAAGCAAGCAGCAAAAAATCCCACAGGTTTCATTAGAGCCACAAACTGTTCCTTTGTACTGAGTCCTTGTTTTTATAGTGAGAGGCAGTTGCCAAAATGCTGGTCCTGATCCCACTTTCATAGCTGGATAATCAGGATTTACTATGACCTAAATTAGTGAAGTCAGAACGGTGTAAATGAGAGGAGAACTGGGGCCATCTGCTGTGAATTTCCAGACACCAAAAAGGAACGGAAGAAGTGAGAGATTTTCTTACCAGCCTTCAATTCCTAATGGGCAAAGGTTTAAAAAGAAAAGTCCTGTCGTGCCTGTCACCCATATTTAACTGTATCTTAAGTCAATGGGAAATAGCATCAGTAGCATACACACACTCACAAACACACACATATGAAAACAAAATTGAGTTCAGGTTGAAATGCTTTTCATTTCAGCACAGCATATTGCCATCAGATAAAGAAAAAAAATATATATTATTCTCTGTCTAGCTCTTCCAAAGGAAATAATACCAAAGGTTTAAGAACATGCATTGGCTTCCTTCCTGATAGGATTTAAAATGTTCTTTTCCAATGTAAGTGCAAAACCAAACACTACGGTTGAAAATCAAGCACACTAGTCACGCACATTCAAAGCTGATGTGAAAAACCTGGACCTGCTGAAGCCAGTGGCACAACTCCCATTGACTTCCACGGGGCCAAGATTCCATCCCGCGTTCCTAGGAGAACATTAAATTGGTCACATTATGTCTTATTTAATGGACTACGCTAACAGGCATGATTCGTTAAGATTTACATTCAACAAAGAAATCAACCGAATTGTGGAAAGTATTTAAATCAATGTATCTGTAACAATAGGACCTCTAAATTAAGGTAGCATTCAAAAGGTTTTGGTACTGCCTGACTTCTTGCTTTCCAAAGAAGCAGTAACGAAATTTTGAACTTGATTTCCCACTTTTCCCACAATAGAATAGCAAAGGCATCACCTAACATAGCTTTTTATCAAAAGCTTCCTTAAAAACCAAATGAAAAGAACTTCAAATCAGAATATATTAAGGCACAAAATGTACAGAGACATGAGTAAATGAGTTTTTTCTTATTTTTCTCAAACCAATTCCCTGCTTATTTTTAACCTGATTACAAGTCTACTGGCTGCCAGTAAAATTTAGATCCAAATTTTTCTGCTAACCAAGTGAAATTGTTTGGATAGTAAAGTCAGATTTTCTAACATCTTAATCATGTTGCTTTCAGACTTTTTAATAACAAATGTAATTGAGCACGTTAAAACTGCAATTCTTTAAAGTCTAAGACAAACATCATAATAAAATATCCATTTCTTTAGGGAAAATCCTAGTATAAGAGTGAAACCAATAGCATTTTATCAAAATTGCTTCAAAAACCTATAGCAGTTAACAGATTAATCTACTTTCTGTAAGTTTTGCTGCATTTTAGGTAGTTCTACAGGAGGACTGGAATTACATATTCTGTTCCACAGCCGCTGCACCTCTTAAAAGGTTATGAATTTCTTGTCACTTCACTGTGGCCGGTACAGAAAAATAGATCATTTCATTTGCTTTCCTGTGTTGCAAAGCTGGAATGTTTTACTCATTGCTTTGTCCAGTACCTTCGTTTGGCCTCAAGCATCCCAGTAAGCCAGACACCAAGTCATTGTGCCCCACCAGTCAACCCAGGCTGGTTAAGGGTGGAGTGCAAGGGCAGAGCATTGATGGGCAAAGGGTGGGCAGGTGATAACAGCACCCTTCACCCTACAGACTGTGGGAGAAAACAGCTGAGATCGCATCAACCCTGCAGATCTCCAGTGGGGGCAGCCACTGGAGCCCGGGGCGATGCTTTGGGATGCAGCCAGGGGCTGGTGCCAGAGCGGATCAGCCCTCAGCGCCGAGGCACGGTGCAGGACACGGGGCACCACGGCACCCAGGTGGGACAGGAACTCCCCTGGGACCCCAAAAACAGCCATCAGGCAGACCCCTGAGCACGTGGAAAGCGTACACAATCTGGCCACTGAGAACGATTTTAATTTCCCAGAGCAAATAATTGCCATCCCCGCCCAGCCCCAAACAAAGTATTTCCAGACAAATCTGCACTGAAAGGGAATAAAGTCTGACCACTGCAGGCAACTGTCAGAAACTCTAAATAATGAGATTTGGTTATAGGCATTTCTTAATGTGGAACAGCAGCAGCAATGAATATGCTGGGACAATGCAGGGTTTTTCATTCTCTTTCTATGGAAGAAAATAAATGGGGAACTACATATATTCACTGGCTCCAAAGCCAAGAAAAAATAATCGCAACCACCCAGCATAACCCATTGCACAAGCAAGTTGTATAACTTCTTCTGAGTGCTTGATTAAACGCTCTTCTAAAAGATGTGCTTTACTTTTGCCATAAACACATCAAGAGATGCTGAATTTACCACAATCCTTGATAAATTATTCCTTTTCTCCCTGCTAAGAAACCACATCTTCTTTCAGGATTCATTTTATCTAACTTCAATTTGCAGCCATCTTGTTATGCCTCTCTCAGCAAGATTGAAAAACCCTCAGCACGAGCCCTGCTGAAGGACCCTGCTGCATTTTTGTTATGCGCTAAAGCACCCTTCTTTCAAGCCATCTCTCAACCTTCCCTTTGATAAGGAGTTCAATCTGTTTGCAGCTTCTCACATCACGACGCTTCACGTTCAGCCGCTGGATCTCCTTTGCAGCCCCTCTTTGCTTTATAGCCCTTGCTGTCCTGCCCTTTAAATGTTATTGCTGTTTTGTCCCGCATTAAGCTCTCTCGTTTGTGCCGCCATCCTCGCAAACCAGGGGCCTCCCAGACACACCATCAGTATCCTTTCTCCAGCAAAACTCTCAGGGAAACCCAGATCTTAACCTCTGAAACGTGACGTTCTGCTGTGTCTCCCTCCAAAACGGCAAGGTAACAATGAAATTTTCCAGCAATTTCAGCGCTGAGACTATTTTAAAAAGCATCTATTTGTTTTAAAACTCACTCTACAAACACACCCTGCCCAGGACCTCCCTTTGCAGCATCATGGGAAGTACAGACCATCGCCATAATTACTTAGATTCCTTTCTCTTTTCCTTTCTGTGGCTTTTCCCAGCCGTGACAGCTTCCCACCACCACGGTGCGAGGGGAGGTTTGTCCTCGGGGCTGGACAGGTACTGCCCTCCCTTCCTCACCCGCCTTCTCCCACCTCCAACAACTTCACCTTGGCCACAAATATTTAATACTCTGCCTCACACTAATTTTTCTTCATCTGTGATTTTTTTTTTCCCCACAGTCAAAATACAGAGAATACAGTTTATTAGCTGGATCCTGTGGGTTTTTCTCAATATTACTAGCAGAAGCCAATATTTTACTGACTAAAGGAAATTTATAAACAGCCAATTTCTAAATGAAACAGATGGCTTATTAAAAATGAGCAGTCGCTTCTTTGGCACACAAAACCAGTTTTAACTCTTTTTGTATTATAATATTACTGGCTTTGTGTATGTTACGAGAAGAGTGACAGTTATCATAGACCCACCGTGTTAAGCAACAAATTAAAAAAAAAAAAAACGGTTTTGCATTTTTGTTACAAATTGCAAAGATCCTATTACCTTCACTTCTATGTATGTAACAGAACTAAGTAAAAAATCAAGCTAGCGTTGAATTTGCAAACAACTGTGGCTTCAGTCATTGCCAGACATTTGCAAAACTGATCCAGACCTGCTGGACAGGGAAATCACCGCAGTGGACTCCTGAAGTGACTGCTGATGGAATGATGCTCCTCCTTCAACTAACTCAGGGTTAGATCACTTGCCCAGGATATGGGATGATCTAAGTTAGACATAGGGATATTTTTCTTCTTAGAAAGTGAAAAAAAACCTCAATAAGTCAGACAGCCCAAGCACATAGCCTAAACAAACAATCGCACATGAGACAGTCTCAACTTCAGAATTGCAAAAGAGAATAGAGACACATTTTCTTGCAGCACTGACCAAAAATCCGTAGGGCTTTCTCTCACGTTTCATCAAAACTCTCCAAGAAAAGCTTAATAGAAGCTTCATACATATTCATATGGACATATATGTATTAGAAAGCTGTAAATGTGACATTAGAATGCAGCTTTAATTTCTAAGTTGGGGAACTTGGTTTCTCTCCACTTATCACATCTTATCAGAAGACTGGAAACGGCACATTAGTCTGAGTCAAAAACTCACATGCCCAATATTTCCTAAGAGATGAAAACAAATTAAAAGAAGACAAGCTTGCCTATTCCTCATGCAAGGACTGTGGCTGTTCATCTGAACCAAAGCCCTGAGCTAAATGCTGAAACTTGTGAGATTTCCTTTTCTTCATCAGCGTACTGTATGAAACAAGCAGCTTTGAATATATTTGTTTGAAACTGAAGAATATTACTCCCTCAGAATATTAATAAACCCAAAGAATATCAACATATCTATGATAATTATGATAAATACAGATACAGAGCAAGCAAGCATTAGCCTCTAGAATTATTTTTGGCAGAAAAAGGGGGGGCATTGCAAAAACTATACCCATGTCAGTGAGCTAGTATTTTTTGTGGCCAAAACCAATTTGCATGTTTGTTGATTATCTAGCATTTGCAGCTTCCTGAAACTTTAATCAAGAACTCATCGTGGCAGAGAAAAAAGTTATCACCTTAGCCACAAATGGATTTCCGTAACGGAAAGCTTCCCCAATCTTCCCAAGTCAGCCTACACTGTACTTTTCTAGCGGGATGTTGCTGACACTATCATGAGATATTGGAATATTTAAGCTACGTCTGGGGATTTCAAAAGACTTTCAAAGAAAGAAACCTCATGACTTCTACAAGCGGGTCTCTGTCTTGATGCTATGAATAATGAATTTGCAGTAATTTCATTTAGAGAGAAGCAGGAAGAAAGGTCACTTCAAACATGGGAAATTAGGCGATGTGATTCTATCAGAAATTGTGTTGAAAGGATTCGTTTCTTCAAAAATAAAATAAAAGAGCAGCTAAAAATATTAATCTTGTTCCACAGGCGTTTGATAGAAAACTCAGGAAAGGAGACCCCAGCCTGCAACAGATATGCTGCCACATCCAGTCTGTGGCCCAGTTAGACAAAGAAAACACATCTATGTAGGCTGGGTTTTTCTGCAGTTGTTGCCTCCCTTCGGTAGGATGGTCCGTGCTGGAAATGCTGCAGCTGCTCAGTGCCACCCCGAAGGAAACAGCGTGGGCTCCCGCCGCTCCTGCAGGATTTTGTCCAGAGGAGCTGAAGGCACTGTGGCGTTATCGTGCCACTTTTTCCAGGCATTAGCAGGATAGCAGAGGGAAACAGAGCACCATAAGCCCTGACACATCACACGTACGGTGATTTGATTTTCGAAATGCCTTGAGCCAGCAGGACAGCAACTGAGGGCATTTCTAATATCCATGTTTTATCAGATCATCCTCTTTAACCAGTGGTAGTTTTAGACCCTGATGTGTGTCTGCACATCCTTTCGTAGCTGGCCTCTCCTGTGATAAAACAGGGTATTTTCTATTTCCTGTAGTTTCTCTCTACCCTAAAAAAGGTTGTCATTTCTGCATTGGCAATACTGGATAACATTTATCCAGAGTAACAGTGATTGATATTTTCAAGTCTTAAAATATTAGCAACGTGGCAAGCACCTAATTGCTGTACTTGGTCTAAAACCAGAAATAATATCCAGTCTGCGCTGAATTAAAAGCCAGACAGTGACAAAACCAAGAGGATTTGTGCATGTGACAGTGCACTTGATTTATTGCCTCAGATTGCAAGCAGTAAAAGGCAGTGTCAGTACTCATTTTCAGGTGACAAAAGATATAAAGAGGTTATTATAAGGACTCCAACAAGTTTCTACAGGCCTGATCTGGGAGAAGATAGTCATGCTAGGTGTTACACAGGGACAGAGCAGAAACACAAGAGACTGAGAATAACCGTGAGAGGAGACTGAGAATGGCCGTGGAGGAGCTTCCCAGTAAGCAGCTGAGGGCTTCAACCCCTGAGAGCTGTATACACCCAAAACGCAGATTTTCAAAGCTTTTATCTAATCCTGAGGCACTGTTAGCTGCTAACAAATAGTGAAGTCCTCAAGGCATGTAATATTTTGCTCCTAGGCAAAAAAAACTATGCTCAGAGATGAAGAGCTCAGCACTGAGCTCATGCCTAATTCCAGCAGGACTGGCGCAGTAAGGTCCCTCCTCTCTCTCCCCGGTGAAGCCCCAGGAGGTCACGCACCCCAGCAATGTGTCCCCCCAGCAGAGCAGACACCCTTTGGAGCAGTACCCTTTGGATCATCCACGAGGCTGCCAAGGGAAACACGCACAAATCCCTGGCGCTTACACAACCCATTTCTCAGGGAGGGACCCCCAGGATCCAGCTCCAGGATACTCAGAGGTGAGCCACTGGCAATGCAAATCCATGGCAAAATCTCAGTGGAGTCACACATTTCACTGCAACCACTGAAAAAACACAGGTAATCCATCAGGGTGGGTTTCACCTTGTCTGATCTCAGCTGCCTGAAAGCTCAGTGCCTGTTCAAGGGGACATGATCAACACCAGGAGAGAGACACTTGCAGGGGGTGATTTATCCCATGCATCTCCGACACCGAGACACCTCACTCTCTGGAGGGGTCCCTCCCTTTTAGCGGTTTGGGGTATGTCTGTACTGCAGGACAGTCTAATCCATGGTGTGTCCTGTAGTCCTGGTCACTCTGCCATCATCCTGGAGAAATCCTGGGGCTCCCCCCACCCCTAGCCCACGGGCTCAGATTTTCCTGCAGAAACAGCCAAGACATGCAGAGGGACAGCAGAAACTCCAGTTTCACCCTAAGATGCAGTTGGGTTGCAACTGGACCAGATATCCAAAGACAAAGGGCATGGAGGGTATTGCAGTGCTCTATATTGTCATATAAACACAGCCTGGATTCATAGCTTAGGTGAAGACCCTTTTAGTCGGATAATTAGGGGAGATGAATCCAGAATTTAATGATGCATACCTCAAAGATACTTTTAACAGCACAAATAACACTAGAATAAACCTTGAACACACTCTCACTATACTTCAGGCCAAACTCCTGTTAATGTCAAATAGATTTTAACGCTGATTGCATTTTTTTTTTTTTAATTCAACATATTACAGTAGATTCTATACAAGTATAGTGCTGGATTTGAAATAACTGTGTTGCAAAGAGAAAAATAGAGATATACAGGACAACACTTTCCAGCATCCAAAATACTTCTCAGATTTCAGCCTATTTATTATGACACCATCTTTTTTATTTCAATTCAAGTTCCTAATTCATATTCATTGAAATTTCACTTAGAGGGAACTTTACATAAATAAGAAGAAAGCTGGTCATATTTGTTCTAACTTTCCCTTTTTTTTCAACTAGAATTGGCCAAATCAGAGATGAAAAGAAGCTTTTTCCCCATTCTGTTTTACTCTCTTATAAAAATAAGGTCTGAGCTGCTGTTACTCTTCAGAACTATTATATGAAATTATGTCAAAACTAGAATAAGCACATGTTGTCTTCAGATACATACCATTAAAATGGTAACATTCAATACTATGGTGTTAAAGTACCTTTAGTAGTGCTTTGTTTGCCATGATTAAGTCTTTAGCACTGTGCTACATTAACGTTTTGGGGATCTTACACAAAATGTATTGTATTTTGCATATTCTTTACTGAGCATCACAAAGAGGTGGGCTAGATGAAGACTGGTCTATTAACTAAGTACACTTATTCTCAGGTTGTTACAGGTTTCTTTTGAATTGTCTCAAGTTTCTGCAGGATTTATGAGCTTAGGCATGGAGCTATCTGCACAACACAAGGTAGATGAAAGAGACATGCACCATCAAAAAGCATTATTTTCACTTACAAGTGGTTGGTAAGAAAATGCTTCAAAAGGCACTAGAACAGCTACTCTGTTGCAAAACAGGAATTTAACTAATATGCTGTGTTTTATAAGCATATAAAATAAAACTAATGGATGTCTGACATGCAACAAACAATAAAATATGGGCTGAAACTCAACTATTCTGAGCAAACAATAAACATTCTCCTGGAGCTGTCCTCTGTAATGCAAATTTGTCTCAGCAAAGTGAGTTTGGACCTTTCTGGCCTCTTAGAGAACTGAAGTACTTGTGCAGCTCCCTCATCCAGCCTGTTTCACAGGCAGGGTGCTGTCACTGAGCTCTTGATCGCAGGTAACATCCGTGTCTGTACAACCAACCTGCTGTCCCAGCAGCCTGTTGCCCAACAGCTACAGGAGTTTCATACCAGGTTAGCCAAGAGAATGAGCGATCTTGGAGATCTTTGGTTTTCAGTTACAGAATCACATGGGGTTGGAAGGGACCTCTGGAGATCATCTAGTCTAACTCCCTTGCCAAAGCAGGCCCACCAAGAGCAGGCTGTACAGGAACTTGTCCAGGCAGGTTTTGAATGTCTCCAGAGATGGAGACTCCCCACCTCCCTGGGCAGCCTATTCCAGTGCTCTGCTGCCCTCAAAGTAAAGAAATTCCTCCTCCTCATATTTAGGTGGAACTTCTTATATTCCAGTTTGTGTCCATTTCCTCTTGTCCTATCCCTGGCCACCACTGAAAAAAGACCAGCCCCATCCTCTTGACACCCTCCCTTTAAGTATTTATAAGCATTGATCAGATCCCCCCTCACTACCAAAGTTTGCCGTTTGAGGAAGTTGGGCAGCAGTGGGAGACTCTCTCCCTCACTTCTGCCCTTTATTATTTGGGGGCTGTCCATTTGGTGATACCTTCAGACTTGATGGTCTCCTCCTCTCCAGAGATGCCTGGCCACCAACAAATAGGACTGCACTTAAACTGGGCCCCCCCCCCAAAAAAAAAAAAAAGAGAAGAGTTTGACAAAGTGCCTGGCAAATTCAGTCAGTACTAGTAATTGCAGCTATCTGGGAATCCTGGAAAAACGCAAATTTCTGCTACACAGGGTGATTCTACTGTGCTGGCACAGAAAGCCTGACACTTTTTTGGCTTTGTTGCACGTTTTCACTGTCTTTGCTGCACTGAACATTCTGCGCACATACCTGGTTACTGTTCTCAACATATGGACAGAAACAAAACCTTTTTCATTTGCAGTAACCGCTGCGTGCATGCTACACAGCACATACACACGTAGCCTTGCCCAGGAGAAAAACAGAAGCCCGGCTTCTATGGAGCTCTAGTGCCTGAGATGGTTGGTTTCTGTCTGTTTGTGGGTGGGTGGGTGTGGTGTGGTGGTTTTTTGGGGGTTTTTTGGTTTGTGGTTGGACTCGATGATCTCAAAGGTCCCTTCCAACCATGAAGATTCCGTGATTCTGTGAGCTGAGCCCCTTAGAAAATACTGACTATGAAACGATCAGGTAAGAAGGCAACTGGTTCCAGGGCTTAAGGAAAGAAGCACAGCAGGTGCACATGCTGCCATCACGGCTTTAAGAGAACATTTTCTCTTCTGGGGATGCAAAGAGTACGTACAGAGCCCTGCAGGCCTGCACCTGGACTGGCCCCGCTATCGGTTCATCTCTTTGAGCCTTTGTCTGGCAGATGCCGTATGAAAAAAAGGAAAAAAATAGGTTTGTACCATCTACCTACAGCCTGTGGGTTCACTAGAGCAGTTCTGATTTACCGTGTCTGGTCAGTGAACGGTACACTGAGCCGGGCAAGTCGTTGCAGCCAGGCGAGAAGCAGGACAGACAGGAACCTGGTGAGGCAGATCATTCTCCACAATAGTCCCTAATGCAGAATGAAGTGGCAGAAACAGTACATTATGGATATTATCGTCATTATCTCTTGCTACCTCTAATAGGTTTTTATATCATTTTGCTCATTTTTATAGCTTGCTGGCTCAGAACAGACATTCTTCGTAATTCATTGGAAGAAATGCTTGATTTCAGCTCCCCTTGTTCTAACTATCCACAGAATGGATAAAATAGGGATGTAACCGCTGGGGTAGAACAACCCTTTCTTGCATGATTCAAACCAAGACATTTCTAAAACATGGTATTTTTTATACACAAAGGGATAAAGGAAGCTTCCTTTTACATTTCTTTTTGGGCTAGAAATTTTTTTTCATTTCTTTCTGCTGACGAAAAAGCTACAGAAAGGCACCAACTGGGTGAAGCACGGGCTTCCTCAGGCTGCAAGGAGGGATTCAGCAGTGGAAAAATCTCAGAAGACTATATAAAATGGTTACACAACCCCCTGAACCAATATCTGTAGGATTTTCCCAGCAGAGAATTGATAGTCTGCCTCTTTCAAACTGCCTCAGGACGTGGAACAGAATGATACCTCATTATGGAAATATCATAAGTTGTTCCAGCATTTTTTATCATCTGAAAATGAAACTTCTTCTATGCTAAGGCTAACAACAGGTTAGCAATCCGTGTTATGCTAGAAACCCCACTGGAAATACAAAATAATTTCAAATCACCACTGTTCTGGGGGTGTGTCAAGAGCCCACATCGGGGCAGCTCCGGGGAGCAGGTAACGTGGGCTACTTTCTACCTCTTCCTTCAACAGCTTATTGTTCTTCTCCCTTATTTGCTGATATAAGCAATGCCCTGGGTTTCTGCGGGCTCCGCAGGGACAGTCATCCCCCAAGGAGGGGACACGGGGAGAGCAGAAGGGTCCCAGTTTAGGGAGGCAGAGGGAACGAGAGCCAAGAGGGTATTGTGGAGGATGGAGGGGGAAGCAGGAGCACTGGGACTGCAGAGCAGGAGCCAGACTGGGAGGAAGATGACGGCAGAGAGAGGCATGAGTGTGGGGTGCCGGGGGAGGAAAGCCAAGCCTGGAAACACGGAGCTGGGCAAACACAGGAGCTCAGTGGGAAAAAGGGATTGTGCACGAAGCATCTGAGAGGTAGGAGGTCTGGGATGAAAGAGAAGGAATCTGCCACGGGAACGGGAGGGAGCGGGGATGCAGCCACCAGCAGCACACTGCAACGCTAATGGACACCTGCAGCGTGGGGATTAGCTGCTTGCAAAATAAAATAAAATTTAGCTAGCGAGTGTCATTACTGAAAGAGGCAGTTCCAGGTGTCACATCCACTGCTGTTTCCCACTGGTAAGTCTCGATTAACCTGCCCACACATTTGCCTTGCATACCCCGCTCACACTGTTATTTCTGAGTATTCTGCTGGCCCTGCTCTTATTACATTCAATAAGTATTTCTCAAACTGGTGGGTGTTTGGTCTGCTCTGGGAAAGGAACAAGAACTCACTGGGGAATGCAGATGAGTTTTCCACCTCACTTGCTCTGTATTCTTCTCTAGACCATGCATTATTCTCATACTGTCTTTTCTTTTCTTTTTTTTTAAGGTAAGTACAGCCAATTCCTACAGCCTCTCTTCTTTAGAGATTTTTCTTATGCTGTTTATCACTCACAGTGTCCTTTGCTAACCCCCTCTGGTCCTACCTCCAGCGGGGCTGGGCCAGTATCGCTCCAGTTGTTCTAGATAAGGTCCAACCAGAAGTGTCTGGGTGACATGAGAGACGGCAGTCACACATCCCCTGAGACACTGTATATGCACACATATACATATACGTTCAGTGTTCAGCCTTGGCAGGACTTTATATATCATCTCTAAATGTTATTATGCCACTCAGACAAGCACAAAGACTTGCGCTTGAGGAGGAAGACAGTAGGTTTGGGATTATCCTCATCTCCTGTGGGTGTTTGGTCTAATCTTAGACAGGCTGTCAAGAAATCACTATTCCCAACACAGTCAAACCTAACCTTTATCTGTAGGAAGTTCCGTTGTGCTGGAGACACAGAAACCTTGAGCATAGTCTTTATCACAAAGCTTTAGCTACCGCTATACATAAACTGAACCCCAGCCATCAGATATCTGAAGCACGAGGTCCAAAGCCTTGAATTTTCTTTGGGGCTCTGCAGCTTGGTTTGGGGAAGAGAAAAGATATAGGTTGTGTGGGCTCACTTTGTTGCTGTCTGGAGTGCCAAGCCTTTCCATGCAGCTTTAGGGGATTGCCACTGCCTGCAGGAAAACAGAGTCACAGGAATGGGCTGATGTTTCAGAGGCTAAGGTAGGATCCTCAGGATAGTTGGAGATGGTGGGAAGCATTGAATATCCCTACACTGCTACGTGAGAACTTGTTTGAAATCTATATATACGGCTGGCACTCAGGTGCCTGTTGTGTAACCTCTTGTCTACTGATTACAAATGTAAGTTAAATAAGGCAGAAAAAAAGAATTAATCCTCCGGGATCTCTACAAGTGAAAGAGTGTAATGGGGTACACTGAGAGGTCCCAAATACAATCCTCAGGGCTTATGCTGTTAAATTTTCTACACAATACATGCTCACACGCTGTGTTTTTTTAAGAAGGACTGAAACTTATAAAGTTTATCATCTCTTTTTGGCAATTGGTGTCGCTATAATGCTTCCTCCATATTTCTCAGCAATAATATCCTGCTACACAGTGCTGCATGAGTGTGCAGCTGGAGTGTGCTGGAGTGCCTGTATGTAAACGAAACCACCAGCACCAAGGAATATATCAGTCAAATTGTGTTTTCTTCTTCAAGTTCTGGAAAATGTTGTATTTGATGAACAAATATTGATATGATTATAACTTCAGGATCTTTTATTTCATTTGCAAGCTTCAAGCTTACGTGAGAGTATATTTAAGATCCTTTTTGACTCTACTTTTTTTTCTGCGTGCAACCATGTTTTGCCAAAAGAGACAATGAGTATCTCATCTTTTCCCTTTAACTTTTCCCTATTAAAGTGAATGTTGAAGGCCTGGTTTCATCTGTTGAAAATGCTATTGACACTACATTAAGGCCACACACCACTGGTAGTTTGCTCATGAACACCACAAAAACAGGAGAAGCACATTTTTATACTGGTGACTTCTTACACCACTGTTTTTTGTCTTCTAAAACTGGGACTAAATCCTGATGAAAGGGATGTATATATGTAATTGCTAGACAAGAGCGCACATGCGTACAAAGCAATGGACCTGTGCCCATAGATTTCTTCGATACTAGTAAATGCACCAGTACATGTGTATTTTTCTTAGAGTTACTGCTATAGTATTTTTCATAAATGATAATACCTATGAAACCTGTCCGTAAATCAATCAGCTATAATTTTCAGCCTCAATAGTGCTACCGTGTGATAGATACAATATCTTGCCAATCCAATTTCTTGATCACAGTTGACTGTCTTGGACAATGCTGTGAGTAGTAAGAAAACAAAGGATTTCTATTTCATAGTAATGACATGGTACTTTAATGACAGTGAAAATTGTTGCTGAGAATCCTGCTTATAAAACTGACTTCATACAGCTCCATCCTAAGATATGTTTTTCAAGTTATAATTATCTAATCATGCATTCATTCAACATGAACTCTGTCTTCACATGAAAAGATACAATATTATACGGTTTAAAATAAGAAGTGGAACTGCAACCATGTATTTCAGTTCTGCTTGCAATGCTAGAGTACACACAGTCATGCTAGCTTTTGAGAGGAAGCACGAATTAAAAATGCACGTTATAAAATGCATTTCATGTGAATAAATGTCAAAATGGTACACAGTTTCACCCCCTGACTAAGCTGAAGAACTCATTCAATATAATAAAATGAAACTATATAGATTACAACAGAGAAAATATCAGCAGAGTATCGAATTCAGATTATTATTACCTGCTATCCTACAGAGACTGTCTAAAAATGAAGGCTTCCATTTTCTTGTTTGTTTCTACTTCAACCCACCATCCATCCTGTTCACTTTTAGAAAACCACATAGTTTGAGAAAGCTCTGCTGGGGTGGCAGATATAGCCCGCACATGCCTATGGGTGAGCTAGTAATGCAGGGTTGTTAAATCAAGCGAGCAGATCTTAGGAGCAACACTGCGCATTACAACCTCTGCATCGCGCAGCCCCGCGCCGTGACTGCAGGGATGCTGCAGGCTGAGAGCATACCAAAGGTACAGCCCCGTTTACGAGCCCCTTCGCGGTACTCGGCGAATAAAAATTACACTTAGATGGAAAGGAAAAAGAAAATAGAGGTTACCCTCTGCCATATTAACAACATTTCCGACAGCAGTGCGTTTTTTCAAGGCTAAGCAGGAATCTGAGATCTGCTGTGCTTTGTAAAGACAAGGAGAAAGCTAAGGCACCTGTGCACGTACAGCAGGTAGCTAATTTGGGAGCCCTTTTCCCTGCCTGTACCTGGAAAAGACAAACATAAGTGCTCACAGTAGAATTCCCATTTTGGAAGCTTTCTCCACCAGAAGGAAGGGTGTCACAACGCTATCTCGTGGACACTAAAAGCACGTATGAGATGTGAAGAAGCTAGAGAAAATAGTTCAGCGAGTTAGCAAAGGATACTGAGTTTAGCCGTTCCCTGCATGACCCTGAATCCTGTTCAGTCCATTAGGCAAGAGCACAAATAGTTAAACAATAGCACTTACTGAAGCCTCAGGTGCTCAGCTTGCTCAAGGGCGATGTGGGAGACACCATCTAGCCAAGGGCCATTTATGCCTTCCTCCTAATCTGCCACGTACTGAAATGTTTTTCCCCACTGATAAAGGCAGTTAGGCATCATTTTCCACGCACCTGCTTTGGGGACTTGCACAGCTCCATACCCAGTTCAGCTGCACAGGGGGAAGGATGCAAGAAACTTGGGTTTCCTTGTTTAAATTTTTAAAGCATTCATTAGGGTAGGTGGGATCAGATCTCATCCTAAGAGAGAACGAGACCAAACAATGGTTGCTAAAAGATAGGTGTGTTTAGCAATAATAGACTTCTTCCTTACAAAGAGGAAACGATAGAGACAGAAACTGCTTTCTGCTGGAAAAAAAAACGCACCACATATGCAAAATTGGAAGATGCCTAGGGGAAAAGACAAAGTTGATATCAGTGTGAGTGGCATCTTGGGGAAAACCCCAGCTGACAGAAGGAGGCTGCATAGAGGGAAGAGTGCTGGGAACTACTAGACGACTGACTGGCACATATGTGGTTTCTGGTGATTAAAATAAGCCATTTAAAAACAGACCTGCTTGAAAAGCAAAAAAAAAGTAAATGACATTATACTGGATGGAACAGCTACCAGATGGTCCAGTTACCAGCAGCTACTAGATTTTGGTTGTGTTTTTTTTTTAATACGCACATGCACTCACACGAGCAAACGCTCATGGGCCAAACTGGACTGTAAAAAACCATCTGGCACTGCCTGTGAAAGTTTACTACACTGCAAAACCTCATTCTCTCTGACATTATTTGCGGTTAGAGGACTCATTCCAGTTTCAGCCAGGGAACTAGCCTGCAATCTGGAGCACGAGAATCAGAGGGCATGGAAACAAAGCAGGCAGCCATAGGGTGGATTCTCAGCTGTGAAGACACAGTTTCCAAAAGGAAAATGAACTTTACTTTCTCTGTTCCCAACATGAGTAATGGGATATTAAAAAGAAAATTCCCCTCATGCTTTGCTGTAAATCAAGACCTGTAAAAGCCTCCCCCCACCCTTTACACACAGCAGAGCTCCACAATCCTTTTCCAACTAGGGTTTTTTCCCTACAGTCACTCACTGCTTTCTTCTGTCTCCTACAACTCCTGTCCATTAGGACATCACGGGATTTGAAGAGTTTCTATTCTCCATTCCTTATCTAGTCCCAGTTCAATTCCACTTCCCTGCTCAGGCACATGAAGGGGATTGTGATCATCTCCAGGTGTATCCTAAAAATGAAGGAGACAGCATCTGCCACCATGGACAAATGACATTTGATATGTCATCACAAAGCACTTATAAAATACACTCATAGTGCTCATCATATTAACATGTCCTGTACATCTTTCTCTTAACTTTTAAGGAAGACAATTAATGTGCATTTCTGAAGGAGCTCATTCCGGTGGATACTGGGAATTATTTCTGTAAAACAATCAAAGCATTAAAAAAAAACTTGGAAACCTATGTGTTGTTATACTAGAGAGAATGTCCTTGCCCTGTGGTCTAATCTGTCGAGTGACTCAATACAGTCAGTACTCAGTTCAGTTTCATTAAATACTCTCCTTGGCTGCAATGCAGAATTGCTTTTTGATGTAAAGAAAAAAGAAACAAAAGCAAACAAAAAATTTCCTATCTATAAGCGTGCATCAACAATCGGCATAGAGCTAGTTTTCTAGCATATAAAAAGCTACCTCTGCATCATATTAAGTTAGGTGCCTATTCCCTCCCAGCTGAGACCTGTATCTGAGGATGCTAGTGCTTCGACGTTGTTGCTGGACCACAGTCCAGGGCCCAAACTGAGGTTTAACACATGGTACAAACATAGCCCAAAGTAAGTGCTTGGCTCAAGTTTAGCCTACAGCCTTGAAATTCAATGGCAAAGCTTTGAATTGTGTGAATGTGAATTAGCTCTGACTTACACAGCATCTTGACAAAGCTTAAAGCACTGCAATCAATGCCCAGGCTACTAACATTGCCATGGAGCCCACCTGTGAGGGCAGAGAGCCTCGGGTTTATTGAATTCATCCATATAGACTTGCCCTTGCTGCACTTCGCCAAGAAAATTCAAGTCACTTAAATTGTGGCTGAGGGCAGTTACGCAGGGACTGGATATGGTTCAGTTTGTTTTCAATATTCCGAGATGGCAATTTAGAACCCTGAATTAGGAGGCTATAAAATTTATGAGTCTTCAATAGAACAAGAAAAACACTTGTGAAGGAGATAGTGGAAGCTGCAAGCTCCCCTCTGTAAGGCTGCTAACACTTTGTAACCAATTCAACCCAAAACGCTCCTAAGAGAGTAGCACGTCAGGGAAAATGTTATAAAGGGCCAATTATCGCTATATAACCCATTCTACAATTAATTCAAGTTACAGATAAAACCCAGAAATGCTCTGGTCACAGAATATGACACCCAGAATGCTTCTTAGCCATTTTCCCCACAAAAACGCTCAGGAAAAGTAAACCAAATAAACTAATGTGAAAGCAAGGATGGCTCACTGGGATTTTCATAATCCCTTTTCCTCTCTCCCCCATCTTAAATGTGTTGTTTTCATGCTTGAAGACATCTGTTGAGGAGGCTGAACCACAGAGCTTCAGCCCAATTCTCTCCAGAGGTCAGGGACAACAGCTCAGTCGCACCTCTGATTATTGGCTACGTATTTTAGACTAACTTCTAAAAGCAGGTATCAGTATTTTGAGGATAGTCATTTGAATAATTATAATCGGGCTGCCGGCTTTTCATTTTATGGTAGTGGAAGCACTAAACTTCTATTATGATAATTCTGTGGAATTTACAGAGAAAGATCCCTCCCCCAAAGACCTGTGTATCTCTCCACCAAATGTTAGAGCAGACCTCTGAACTCTACAGGACAACCTGAAACCCACAAAGCCTTCGCACTTACTTAAATGCCCTTAACGAAATTTCACTGAGGGAAGAGAGCTCTTCAAAACTTGTTGCTGGGCTAGAGAATGACAAATGTATTTCTTCGCCTTAATTCCCAAGAAGCTGTATACAAAAGTGTTCATGAGTCAGACTGGAAATTCTGAGCCCTTTCCCAATCCCACTGCAAAAAACCAATAAAAAATAAGCCAGAGGTCTCACCTCTTCAACTGGTAATAACCACTCTATTTTGAAACAGTGGCACTAAAAAAAAATACACTTCATATCAAATCTGGTATATTTTAGTGATTTCTGGTTCATTTGGATTCAGATGGAAAATGCAACTTTGCTGATGATACTGTTGCATACACCTAGGCACACAAACTAATAGACATTCCTTTGGATTTTTAAGTTTTGGACAAAACTAACCCTTGGGTGCATTACTAGACATCATCATTGGCAAGTCCTACGGAAAGATGAGATCTGTGAGGCTCTCCCCAAGAAGGACATAATCAGATGTGCCACAGCACTGCATGCTCTGTTCCTGTGCTCCTGGAATCCCAAGGTTACTCGATATGTCACCTCCTATTTACAACCAAATGCTCCCACTAAAAAGAAAATACACACATGCACAGTTATCCCCACCCTTCTGCAGGCACCTGCATTGCCTTTTCTGTTGCAGTCACAGAGCATTTTCTAGAGGGGGAAGAAAGGGTTAAAAAAACCAGCCTAATCTCCATTCACACATTTGTCACCTTCCCTAAAATAGCTGCAGAATTTGAGCAGAGTGTGCCATTTTCCTCCCTGACAGGTTAATCCGTTTATTATTCATCCATTTAATGAAAATACTGTGTCTCCATGCTAGAACAAAACAAAACCTCCAACAACACTGGTTCTCCTTAAATCATATTCATAATCTTGCTCAATTTGATTTGTCTTTGAATTCAGCTTTATTTTTTAACCATAAGTTAGAAGCAGGAAACCTATTTCTTTGGATTTCGCATAGTTGCCTCTAGCCACATTTATGGAATGTTTTCTGGGTTTTGCAAAATTATCAGCATTTCATTACCTTCTTCAGCAACAGCCATGTATCTCCTGTGAAAAGGTCACCCAAAAGTTAATGAACCTCACGCTTAGCCAAACTGCTCCTCTCCTGTGGGACGGAAATTTTCATGAAATTCTGCAAGGCTCATCTTGCAAAGTTTCCTGAACTTGCTCCAAAAAAAGAAAAGTTAGCAAGTCATGGAGCAAATGTCTTCCTTTTTCACAGGCAACTGGCTCTAATAAGCTTTCTGCAAAAACACAGGGCTCGAGTTCTCAGTGGCATCATTTCTAAAGGAAAACTACAGCAATGTTTGGAACCAGTCGCAAAAGTATCATGACCATGTAGCTACACAGAACAATCATATTCCCTTCCAGGCATTAATTCTTCCGGAGTATTTTCTATCTCCACTGGAAACACCTCTTTTGATGCCCCACATACCATTTTTTTCACAGATTCATCCTATTAGCAGACTGGATTCATCATCCATTCGGGTAGTATGCCTAGATCTTTCTGTTCCTCAGGCATTTCCTCATGATAACTACCTTGAGTACAGAAGAATTATATAATATTGCATTTTGAACTACTGAATTTCATCCCACTCCTCTTACTCCAGTCCTCATTTCCATATAATATCCCAGCTTTTTCCTGTATGAGTGGTGCCTCCCAGCTCTGGGCAGCCAGCATGCTCCTCTATTTCTAAAAAAAGTATTAATGAAGGTATGAAATACGAAAAGCCCCATAAGCAATATTTGATTCTCCTTCTTATGCTTCCTTTCCCAGCACTGATGACTGTTGCCATGTTCTCTGCCTTCCAGTTCCCTCAGGTAGCCTCTACTCCAGCACCTTCCACTTTGGAACCATACCAGCTGTTTGAAGTGACATCAGAAAAATCCAGCAGAATCTATTCTTTGTGAGCCTGTTTTATTATATCTCATTTTATCTCACTTTGCCTTTATTAGGTTTGAGTACCAGAGGAAAACCAGTGGCCATATACTGCGTATTTAGTTGGAGGTCACAACATCCTGAAACACCTCTGTGGAACCTGATGCTCTCTGGAAAGTGAAATGCTGGTTAGGTAGATTTTGAATCTGATCTACTACTTAGAACAACTGCATGACCAAATTGCAGGAAAAAGATGACTAGATGATTATTTTAATTTTATTTAATGTTCTTGCACCAAGGAGTATATTCAAAAGGAAAATATATTAAAAAAAAAAAAGGTGTAAAAACCAAAGGCAGTTGTTCTGGGGTTGTTCTGCTTTGCATTACAGGCAAATTGCCCCAACACAAAAAGGGATGTTTTGTCTTTTTACTCTTAGAGGAAATGATTACAGCATTAAATGTCTGTAGGCGAACTAGAAATAGAGCAAGACTTGCATTTGAGAGATGTTAATTCAACTGAATGCAAAATCTGTTAGACTCTGTGGTGTCTGGATTCCATTCACTGATAACCAGAGTTGCCAGTTCAAGTGAACTGTGATTTTCACCTACATCAGTTCAGACAATGCCATTCCCAAAAGAGACTATGTTGTCTAGTGCTTTCAGCTCATGATTAGGAGCTGGTGTTTTCCAACTACATGAGGTTATGGAATTTAATAAAAGACATGTTCTGATAAAAAGCCAGATTAACAAAAAGGAAAAATTTTAATAGGCCTATATTGTACTGGTGGAAGAAACCCAAAGAAGCTGGTAAAAAATTCTGGTAACCACTAGAAAAAGACTAGGCAACCCCAGAATACCAAAAGGTCAAAAGATCTGTGGTGTATGTCATTGGCCCAGAGATGTTAACCTTGTCTCTTATACGTGCCGTAAGTGCCCTTCCCAGTCGGTTATTTGTGACTGAAAAAAAGATTCTTTATCTTCCTTTGAGATGTCCTGGTTTCACCCTAGTACAAAACAGTAAAGGAATTTGGGCTGGGAAAATAGGTCCTTCTCCAGCTGCATTACCAAATCCTGATCTCAGCCCTCATGGAGGCCTCTCTGGGGCTTCAGCCAGGTTGCCTTTTCACAGGATCATAGAATTGCCTTGACTGGAAGGGACCTTTCAGATCATCTGGTCCAGCCATCAACTTAACACTATTTTCCATGGTTTCCCCAACAATAATATGAGATAACAGCTCACAGAACTACCGAAGTTTAACTGTTGTTTGAAGCACACCTTGGAAGTGAGTAACACTTGAAGAGGTGTAACTTTTAGGGCCAGGACTTGTAGGGGTACAACAGGGCCTGACCAAGGTCAAACCTTGGGGCAATGCAGCAGTCCATGTGCATGATCACAAGTACTCAGACTGGAGGGGACCTCCAGAGGGCTCCGGTCCAACCTCCTTATCAAAGCTGGGTCAGCTGTGAGATCAGACCAGGTTGCTCAGGGCTTTATCTAGCTGGGTCTTGAAAACCTCTGGGGACGGAGACCGCACAACCTCTGCAGCCAAAACGTGTATTTTAAAACATCCGTTGTTCAAGTGCTGCCTCAGACCAGCAGTTTTATCCCACTGGTTTTAACTCAGCAACCGTTCCTACTTATCTGTCTTGACAGAAGTCGTCACCATGGCATCTAAGCACCTGGAACAATTACCTAAGGGATAATATGGAAATTGCAAGGCAGCTTCCATCACAGCTCAGAGGAACTCAAGGGCAATGCAATGCCCGGTGGTTCTGCAGGCTGCCGGGGCTAACGCCATGCTCTTCTTTCACCCTAAACCTGGGTGACTCCGCTTTGGGGTGAAACCTCCAGCTGCCCGCCTGCGGTGAAAGCAGACGGCGCTTTCGAGGCTGCCAGAGGATGCTCGGGTATCATCATGAGCGATGCAGAAATACACCCGGACATAGGCAGGTCATAAAGAAAGCAGATGAGGTTCTTAAAAATAGCAACTCTCTTTAAGAGGTCACGCTTGAAAATGTAATGACCTGCACTTTTTTCTTTATCCGTTACTGTAACTACCCAAACTCCACAAAATCATCACTGTACTTCTTAAACTGAACAAAAATAACGTTTCATAGTCTGCTTTCGACCAGCAGACATAATGAATCTGTGCAGGTTCATTTGTTCTGGTGGACTGCATGCCCTTAGCATAATAGTTTAACTTAGCTGTAACTTAACTTAATTTCCTAATAATACTGATCAAATTTCCTCAAGCTGTCAGAATACAGACCATATTTAAATAGCAGATCCTAGGTATTAATAGTCCAGAGCAAATGGCAGTTAGACGATTAAAAATTTGGGTTTTTTTTCTTACCACCAATCTAAACCAATAGACAAGCAACCGACAAAGCATTTTATCTTGCTTGTGTCTCTCAGACAGCAAGGCTAAAATCAAAATACCTGTTGTGAAAAGACTTCCATACATCTCTCTCGATTTCAAAGAGAAATTCAAATTTCCCACAAAGTTTAGGCACACAAATCAGTATTCATTCCCTTTCGTATGAAACCATGCACTGCTGTACATTTTGGTATGCAAAAGCGGTCTCGGAACGGGGCAGAGAGAGGGGATGTCAATACTGGAATAGCCTTAGATAGAGCTGCTTTGCAAGACTGCCACTTACACAGCGGAGAGCTCAAGGACTTGCTGACCTTGGGTGTGTTATTGGCCAGTTGTTCCACAAGGAAAGGACATTAGATTGCTTGGACCTAATAAGCGAGGCAAACAGTTAACAACAGGCATAGAAATACCTGTATTTTTTTCTCATGCCATCATCTGTTTACAAGATTCATTTGAAATATTAATAAGTGACATTAAGTCTGGATGCTAGACCCTGCACGTTTATGAGGTCTGAGTACTGGCATATTAATTAATGTCTATGGTTCACAGTAAAAGATATGATACATATCACTCCATTTATACAGCTCAGTTTTGAGTTGTGGGAGTTTCTGTCTGTAATTGAGAGCTGGGGATGGGAAAGGAACAACTATGACTTGTAAAGCAATAGGCTTTCCAAGTTCTGCTTTTAAAAATACTTTGATGACTAAGTAAGCGTTTAAATGTTAAGAGAGATTTGGAATGAGATCTCACCCAGCTCCCAGTCAGAATACCCGATGCAAGGCAGAAACAGCTATTTGAATAGAAAGAAGAGTTTGTGTTGTGCACGCAGAACTTTTCCGAAGTTCAGACGAAAAGTAGAGATTGCCACCTGCTGACAAAAGGGAAGGTAGCAACGGGGATGAGAAAAAGAAGCCCTTGCAGTGAAATCCAGGCTTTGCCGAAATCAATGGGGATTTTGCTACTGATTTTGGCAGAGTCCGGATCCCACCCTTGCTCTTAACTTGCCTCACCATCCAAACCAAGACTCATAAAACCCCAAAGCTGTCTACTTTCTCTGCAGATGAAAACAGCTGACAGAACAAGAAACACACCCAGCCAGCAGGTCTCTGGTTCTGTTGGCTTCAGTTGATGAGCTCATGTTATCAGAGTCACAGAATCATAGAATGGTTTGGGGTGGAAGGGACCTTTAAAGCTCATCAAGTTCCCACCCCTCTGCCACGTGTGGGGACACCTCCCACCAGACCAGGTTGCTCAAAGCCCAATCCAGCCTGGCGTTGAACACTTCCAGGGATGAGGCATCCACAGCTTCTCTGGGCAACCTGTTCCAGTGTCTCACCACCCTCATAGTATAGAATTTTCTTCTATTTCTTCTATGTCCAATCTAAACCTACCCTCTTTCAGTTTAAAATCGTTGCCCTTGTCCTGTCGCTACAGGCCTCAGTAATAAGTCTTTCTCCATCTTTCTTATAAGCACTTTTATGTATTGAAAAGCCACAGTAAGGTCTCCCTGGAGAACCTTCTCAAGGTTGAACAACCCCAACACTCTCAGCCTTTCTTCACAGAAGAGATGCTCCAACCCTCTGACCATTTTCATGGCCTTTCTCTGGACCTCTCTAACAGGCTCATGTCTTTCTTGTAGTGGGGACCCCAGAGCTGGACACCGTACTCCAGGTGGGGTCTCATGAGAGCAGAGGTGGAGAATCACCTCTCTTGACCTGCTGGCCATGTTTCTTTCTATGCAGCCTGCGATACGTGGCTATCTGGGCTGAAAGCACGCATTGCCGGCTCATGTCCAATTTTTCATCCAGCAATTGATCAAGTGAGAGAGAACACCTAATCGATGGGGTTCTGTAGAGGCACGAGGGGCCCATATGAGGTGGCTGGTAGAGACAGGAGGCAGTGCTGGACCGCAGCCAGGGATGCACCACTCCTCTATCTCAGGTGAGTGTGGAGGCTTCTCACCACACCAGAGAAAGAACTTCAAACACATCCAGCGTGGCTGTAGCCACCAGGAAATGCAATTTCCCAATGAATAGAGGGCAAGAGAGAGGAGAGGGAGACCCACTTTGTGCTCTAAGAGGGGCTGCAGCTTGTCAGCCCTCATGAGCTACCAGAGGATCTACATAGAATGGGGACCTCATAAATGCCTCAACCACAGAAGAAGCTTCAAATCAGAGCTCACGTCTTCTTGAAAACCAAAGCTAATAATTTCTGGATAAATCTACAAGAATGTAGACTCTATCCAAGTAGTGCATGAGAACAACTTCTTATTTTACCAGGGACAGCAGACATTGTTATGTTATATTGCTAATTCCTTTCCATACTGACAAGACAGAATAAATAATCAAGGAAATATTTGCTTTGTTTTCTTTCTAAAACACAGGGCTATTTCAACAAGACATGCATAGCACGCACTACTAGAGACATGTAAAAATATAAACATTAAAGTATAAATTTCAGCATGCTCTTTTTTTCAGGTTTTGGAAACGTATTTTTCGCTCAGGTTTGAATTGAAAGCAAAATGTCTCAGGTTTCCACAAAACTGAAAATCCAGCCTGATGTACTCAGGAGTTACTGCAAGAGGCCACTGGAGACAGGACCGGAGCCTCATGAGTTTGCCTGGCTCCTAGCACGCAGCCAAAGCCACACAAAGAAAGTTAGAGCACGTCCAGAGAGAGATTATTTTTGTATGGCACCAAAAGACCTTGTGTGGGACTAGGACCATGTCATGAGCACCTACCCTCCTCATTAAACCGTGCTGCAGGACCTCTGCCAAACTCCTAACTGTCCTAAGAAGTCTCTCCCTGTCTCCCACCTCTCAGCCACATGTTCCCACCCCTGTGCCTGCAGCACAAGGCAGTTCCGCTGGTGCAAATCCATACTATAAACTGAATCAAAAAAACTGATCCAGGCTTCTTTTCTGCGGAGAGGGGAGACTTTTTTCACCTGGCTCAGTTGAGTGATTTGGCCTGCACCAAAGACCCACTAACAGTTATGTGATGGCAGGTAAAACAGGGATGCAGATGTGGGAACAAGGAACCTGTGTTGGCAGGGACTCCTTAAATTCCTCAAGTCAGCTTCAGTGCCAAAGTCAGGATATCCTGGAACTGCAGGATCAAAAAGTTGTGGCTGGTATCTGATGAGGTGGAGAACACCAACAGATTTGCCCCACACTTCAATCAGGAGCACACTGAGGTAAAGGCCACTAACAAATTCTTTCAGCAAAATGGTTTTAGGCTGCATATAAAGTAAATTGGGTCAAGTTCGCATCAGTTCCATTAACATCCACACCTCAAATCCAAAGCAAAGTGAATTAGGCATTGCAATGCTATGAGCTTCACACATGTTAAGCAAAAGCAGGAGTTCCCAAATTGTCAGAAAACAATTAATTCTTGTAAAAAAAACATTGTTGCAATAATGCTTCAAGTGAAAAGAACTTTTCTGTGCTGCAGGCGCAAGCGTACTCCCTGAAACCACAGGTCTCCCACCGCCAACTTGTGTTCGTGACTTTTAAGCAAGTGATTTATTTTGGAGAGGTTTGTAGTAATCATTCATTCATCTGCTCTCTTGCATCCTCCTGCCCCTCCAGCCAACAGACTTACCAACCATTGAACAAGCTGTTGATGCTTGTCTTGGAATTGCCATTTTGGGGCTAGTGGCACACAAACCCCAAATTGGCTATTCTATATGGTTTTGAAAAGGGCCTAAAAATTCTGCCCGCTTCAGAGAGTCTAGCTAAAATGTGTAAGTCACACCACACCACTGCACAGAGAGGTTTGTCAGGGAGGTGAGTTTGAGGCTGCGGAAGGTTGAGTGAGGTCTGTGGATTGACTACTGCCTGCCTCTTGTTATAGGGAATGTGGGAATGCTTCCCTCAACAACAAATTTCAGGTTTCTGGCTCAAAATATTCCAGCTACAGAAAGGAATGTGCCCCTCATATAAATACTGGAGGGCTTCTTCCTCTGAAGACCTAAGAAATTAGGTTCAAATATATGTAGCTACTGAGTTACACGAGTGTCCCCAAGGTAAAAATTTGACATAGCATCTTGGAGAAGATATAGGGAGAAAAAATATTAGGGAACTGTTATCCTGGAAAAAAACAGTGATGACCACTATTACAGACAGTGATGACCACTATTACAGACCAGAAGGAACGGAATTCCATGGTCCTTCTTAAGATATTAGATTGAAAAATATATATATACAGCAGACCTAAGCTTGTATGTTCGCAGAAGAAATAAAGAGACTTATAATAAATAGGCATGTAAATACTATTAGTATAGATACTATTATGTCTGAACTGTTTAAAGTTTGTCACTTTATGTCAAACTGAGGGAACTGTGAAAGGAGGGTTAAATGAGAAAGTACAAGGAAATAAACAATTGCAAAGTTTTAATGAGTTCTGCAGTCCTTTAAAAAACATGAAAGACCGCTGGAGATTTAACAACGAACAAAGGCAAGATAGAAAAGGAAATCAGGTGCATGTTAGCAGAGATAAGAGCAGCATGCAGCCAAATAGCACATACTTAACAAAATTTTTCACTTCATTATATTTAAACCTTGAAGAGAAACTTTGCTCTTTTACACTATCACAATATGAAGCCTAAAAGTAAAACTGTGCTTTGAGACTTTAAATAGATCATGTCTCCTTGGCAATTTTAATTAGCATGCTTCTGTTTATACAAATGTGTCTGTGGGGAGCTGGTTTGAAGAATGGAAGAATAAGCCTAGATGAGTATATGGAATAAATTTAGTATCCATAATTTAAGTTTCCTTTGTCTGCCCATGAGCAAAAGGATCCAAAAAAGCATAAAATTAATATTTCAAAAATATCCAAAATCCCTGTTCATTTAATGCACTATTTACATTTTCCTAGCTTGCTCACATCTAGTGCAAATAGCCATCCCAAATAGTATTGAAATTATACAGAGCAGTTTCAATAAAATGTAATTGTGAGAAGCAAGTTCTAACTGTGGTTAAACTGGAGTTTAAAAAGTTGGGGGGAGAGAGAGAAGGGAGAGAGAGAGAAGAGACAGAGAAAGAGGAAGGAAGGAAGGAAGGAAGGAAGGAAGGAAGGAAGGAAGGAAGGAAGGAAG
>JAHREE010000245.1:5619424-5654623 GCA_033628505.1 Tringa tobata | reverse complement strand
GGTTTGGGCTTGTGTTGACTACTGCAGGCTATTCAGTAGTTATCTCTACAAATGTGGTTAATTGCTGCCCATGAAATCAGTAGTTTGTAACCTGTCTGCAGCCACTGAGAATGGAAAGAGAGGTTTAAGCATGTTCACTGAGTTCTGTGGAAGAAGAATCAGCACACAACAGAGGGAATGGCAGTGTATTTAGATATCTTTCCTTTGGGTAAATCTATTTTTTAATTATTTTTTATATATTATTTATATAATATGCATACATATTTTATACATATATATAAAAATAAAATAAAAAATAAGGTATATTCTTTGAGAAGGTCTCATAGTCTCAGTCCACATCATTAAGCAATGAAAAGTCAGCTAGTTTCACTTCACGGAAGTACTAGAGGATTCCATTAACTTTCATATAATGATTTCTAAGGACTATTTATTTTTTGGTTTGCCTCAAGCTACAATGTTTTGTTTGCTGTGTATTTTAGAATACATTTGTAGTCAAAGAATACTTTTTGACCTAATGACAAATTGTTTTCCTTGTTCTTATATCTCCAGGCCAAAGAAAAAGAAGAGAGACTCCTAAGAAGACAAATTAACAGAGAGAGACTTGAAGAAAAACGTAAACAGAAAGCTGCAGAAAAAACAAAATCCCTAAAAACTGGAAATCAAAATGCTAAAGGTATGAAAAGTATAACATTACTCCTCATCCCTCTTACTCGATCTGGGGAAAAAAACCCCCCACATTCAGGATAAATTATTGGTAATAGGTCCCAAGTAATTTCCCTCAAAAATGCAACATTTCAACAGTGGTGTAACAGACTTGTAATGCCAATTATTAATGCAAAGTTCTATGTGTTCACTTTTTCATATATCCTTTCATGTATCATTACATTGCTTTAACACAATAAATACCTGTATATACTAGCATTCTCTGCTAGACGTTAGTTTTCTCTGTACGGCTTTCAGTCACATTTATAGCTGACAGTAATATGATGATATGCTTATGTATTTCACCATTTGTGTATTATTTTAGGAAAAAGTGGCTTGAACTTAGAAGCACCTTCATCAAGAAGTCTTGAGTCAAAAACTTCTGGTGCCAGCATTAAGGATGTGCTTAAAGAACAGAAATTTTTAGAAAAAAAAGTGGCCTTGAGCAGAAAAAGAAAAAGAGATTCAAGGTATTCATGTATTTGCTTAAAAGGAATTAAGTTTTTGAATATTCATTTTTGCAGATTGAAAAGGTTCTCTTCCCTTTGCAGTTAGGCTTACTCATTTTAACAATTTCCTCTTAAATTATTCACATAATTTTATTATTAATAAGCGTGAAGTTCAGGCAGAAAATGAAATTATAGCTGCTTAAATATACTGCAGTAGCAGCCTTTGTGGCTTTTCATACTCCAAATGGTAATAAGGGATGAGAACGGACAGCTTGTAGTTGTTTGTGCGTCTAATATGTCAGGCAGCTTGGCTTGGTCTTTAAATGGATGTTTTACAGAGGTATGTACACGTGTACCTATCTGTCTACATACGGGTATGGATGTTAAATGATCCAAGTTTCTGAAAGGTAAAACCACTATTTTAAAGTTCTCTTCCCTTCAGTATGGGGAGAGTGAATTTTTCTCTGTAGCAAGGAGATCCCTTATCCATTTTCTAGGGACGACTGTAGTAAAGCACTTATGTCCGGAGGGTATCTATAAAGTTGGTATATGTAATTTTCCAAGACAAAAAAGCTTGGACAAATTAGCTAATCAAAACTTGTGTGACCGTGTTCTGTTTCCGTATTTTTAATGTGTATTTCTCTCCTTCAGCTCTAAAAGCAGAAAGTTTACAAACTAATGTTGGGCTGATACTGATTTTTCCTTTTCTTAATTATCCAAATACCTGTTTCAGGCATGCTGAAGATGGATGTAAAAAGAAGTATGAGCCATCTGAAGAAGATTCTAAAGAAGTGCAAAAGACAAATGAAGTATGTGTCTCTTAAATATAAACTTTATGATCTTCCTTTTTAATTGTAATAGTACTCGTTCATATGTCCATTCCAAACCACATAATACAGGATTTGTTCTCATGAATTAAGTTTTTCCTGCTAGTTTGATTGGGTTAGTGACCTGACATGGCTGTAGTAAAGTTTTCTGAATTCTGGTAGCTGCAAGAATATATTGTCTGTGTGTTCGGTGCTGGTGCATGTTGTAGTAGAACATGTGATATAATTTAAGCCCTATTCTATGAAGCATGTTGAGCTTTAAAAAAGGGCAAAGTGTGTGTATTTAAGCTTCTTGCTGGGAAGTCAAATGAAAACTGAATGTAGTCCAAACAGTAAAGGAAAGAGAATTTTTATGGTTAGAGTTTGTATTAAGAACATTCTTAACATTAAAAAAAAAAAAATAGTTGAAAGTTCAAATGGAAGTCTAGATTTAGCTTTTGTGGATTTTGTTGTTTGGTTGTTTTCTTTTTAAAAAGACAACATAATGGCTGTTTAAAACAAATTATGGAGTATTTTAAATTGTGATTGTCCATTCAAAAAGAAATTTAAAATATTTTAGAAAAATCACTTATAAGAAAAAGATGCTCAAGTTCAAATGGACTGTTTAAGGTTAAGTTCTGCTTCTTTGGATTTTCCCACAATTGCAGATAGTTGCAATGAAAATGGCAATTTTCATGTTCTTACTGACTATATTTTAGGTGAATATTTGTTACAATGTTAATAGTTCTCTGGTGCGTTGTTTTTATGGAAAGTTTGCCCTTAACAATTCTGTTTGGTCACATAGTGAAGGAACTGTGTAACATTTGCTGATATACATATATACAAAATTTTCTTTTATAGACCTGTGAAAAAAATTCTTCCAAAGAATTGAAGCATAATCATGGGAAAGGTGAAATCTCTAAACAGCTTAGAAGACTTTCAGAATCGGTGCATTCAACTGAGGAAAGCAAAGCTGATTCTAAAGCAGAAAAAGAACATAAAAGAAGAACCTCCACCTCTCTTCAGGCTGAAGGATCCCAGCAGGACAGTGAAACAAGGGATCCAAAAAGGCAACTGGATAGAGCAGAAGTCAATACTGAAGAACTACAGAAGCAGAAATCCATATTTAAAAACGAAAAACACCCCAGAAAAGATAGTGACACAGAAATTCAACATGTGAGAAATGCTGCCAAAAAAGAAGCCAAGTCTTACAGAGATAAAAGTGAAAAGGAAAGAACTACTTCAGAAGATAAACTTTCTTTAAAGCACAGATATAAAGGAGATGGTATTCACAAGTCAAGTGAAGATGTTGAACTCCATTCATCTGAGAGAAGCTTGAAAGGAGAGGATGGTGCTCAGAAACATAATCAACAAATAAAGGTTTCCTCGGATGACAAATCTGAAAGAAAAAGTAAACACCGAAGTGAACGGAAAATATCAGTAACAGGAAAAGAGGGAAAAAGTATTTCTGAATCAACCTTAAAAGCTGAAGAATTGCTGCGTAAGGAAAATAAAAAGGACAGACATCTCTCAACAGAAAAGTCAAGAGCAGAATACAAGTCCAAAAGGTCCCTGAGTGATTCTAGGCCACAAAAGGATTCACTAAGTGCCTCAAAGCAACTTGCTTCTGCATCACACAGAAGGAGTGAAAGCTACTCAGAAGATAAACATGAAATAGAATCAACTAACTCTGATTGTAATTTGAAACAAGAAGATGGTGTTCATAAAGACAGACGAAGATCTAAGAGCCTTGTAGAAGACAGGATTTTGTTAAAGTCCAAGTCAAAGAGTCACAGTAAACAACTCAAAGCATCTGAAACAGAATTACAGGAGAATTTAACAAAACAAGAAACTGGTCAGAAACTAGACAAAGATAAGAGCGTGGAAGAGAATGATTCTGATAAGCAACGCAAGTCCAAGAACGAAGACAAAGTTTTTGAGGAGAGTGGTGCTGAGTTTGAGCTTGTGAGCGGCACGCAATCGACTCAGGGATCACAAAAAGACTCCAGTCACAGAGCTAAGTTACATTCTGGAGAAAGGGGATCAGTAAAAGAGAAATATAGAGGCGATAAAGATTCAAGCAATTCCAAACTAGAAAGAAGGTTCTCTGCTGAAGGTCACAAAAGCAGAAACTTAAAGCACAGCAACAAGGAAATAAAGAAGAAGGAAGAGAGTACCAAACTGGAAGATAAAGATATTAAAGAAATGGATAGTGGACATGAAAAGGTATCGAGCATCACCGTTGCAATGGATAAAAAACAAAGTAAGAAGATATCCTGTGAAAATAGAAAAGGCAGTATATCAAACCAGGATTTACTTGGAGTAGAAAAGCAATCAGTTAGCACAACTGAAAGCAGCCATGCTCCAGCTCCTCAAAAGTCAAGTATGAATAATAATGACTTGTGTTCTGGTCATGAGGAAGAGCTGATGGAACTTGATGTGGAACAAACAAAAGTACCAGAAGCATCTAACATCAAAGGTAAAAACACGCAAAACTCACTCCAAGCCACAGATGCTGAGCACGCAGCAAAAGAAAAAGTATCTCTCTCTGTTGCAAATAAGGAATTAAAACACAGCTTGGCAGATCCTAAAGCTCGTGAATTGCAGTTTCTGCCTGCAGCTGAAAAAACTGTTAAACAAGAAGATATCCCTAATAAGCAAGTTGGTGCCTTAGACGCTTTGTCCAAACAAGCTTCCATGGATCAAGAACCCGATAAACAAGGGACTTATAAAATGGACATTGTGTATGAAACAAGTGGTAGAATCTCACTGAATGTTGCCAGTAAGGATCAAGCTTCAGAAAATAGCAGAAGACCAAAGAATTTTAAAACTGTGATAAATTCTAATTCAGATGATGTTTCTTTAGCAATTAATTCTTCCAGAGAAGACGCTGCTGATGCAAAGTCCATGGATATGGATATCTCAGATTTTACAGATTCTTTGGGTAGTATGTCTAACGAATGCCATAATTCAGATGGGACTTATTTATTTGAAGATTCTTTCCTTTTGAGGAATGATGCAGCGCAGGTTATACACCTGGAACAACAAAGTAGTGTAGTGCTGAGTTCTGCCATGAAAGATGATGGTGGCAACACCACTGTGACAAACAGTATAGAAAAAGATAACGAGGTGCCCCAGCCTGATGAACAGGCAATGGAAGACAGTACAGCTGGGTTACCCAGTCAAGGAGATAACGGTGAAGCAACAAAGTCAGAAAGCACTCAGGGAAGCGAGTTGAAAATAAAAAAGGAAAACTTGATGACAGATATAACTGAAGGTTGTGGAGATGTAACAACAAAAGAACTTCCCCTAAAAAGAAAAGAAAGGGAGTACTTGAATACAGATCCTTCCACGAAGGGAGGAAGGAGCACAATGATGGATAATGTGGACAAGCATGAAGCACATGATATTGATGATATGATACAGTCTTCCTCTGTGTTAGTGCCTGAAAGAATTCCTGAGGAAACAGTCAAAGGCTCTGGTGTAGCCAGTGGGCAAGAAAGGAACAGCGTAGAAGATAAAAATGAAAGCAATGCAGTAGGTACCAGTGCAGGAAGTAGTAAACTTAGTTTGTACAGTGACATACAAACAACTCCAGCCACTGTGATAGGAACTAGCACAGAAAAGATCATTGAGAGCACTGTCATGGCCACTAGTACAGGAGAAGAGCGAGCTGCAGGTGCATCCCATTCTGAAAAGGACAGCGATGCTACAACCACTTGCTCAGAAGAAGAAAGCGAGGTGACATTGATCTGCACAAGCATAGAAGCTGATGAAGGTTTCACAACAGGAATTTGGGTGAAAAGTAGTGAGAGTGGCAGTTTCATCACAGGAGCGGATATTGGTGAGTGTACTGTTGCAGCAGCTGAAGAAGGCGGTGGCAGTGTTGTCACTGAAGGATTAGCAGAAAGTGAAAGTTTCCTAACAAGTACAGAAGGAGAAGAAAATGGTGACTGTACCATGGTTGACGCAGAAGAAAGCGGTAAGGATTCAGTCAATGCAAGTGGAGGAGAAATTGAAGACAGTGTGAATAGTGCTGGGACAGAAGAAAAAGATGATGCTGTGACTAGTGCAGGCTCTGAAGAAAAGCGAAAAACCTCAACTTGTGTAGATACAGGCAAATTTGAAAGTTCTGTGTCCTGCTTAGGTGAAGTGGAGAGCGATGGCGCAGTAACTAGTGCGGGGACAGAAACAGGTGAAGGGTCGACAAGTGGCGACAGTTCCGGTGAATTCAGGGACAGTGTGAGAGCTGGCCAAGTAAAAGAACATGAAGGTACTGTGACTTGCACAGGTGCAGAAGAAAGAGGTCATAACTTCATCGTCTGCTCGGTGACTGGTACAGATGCCCGAGGAGAAAGCAGTGTAACTGGTGCGTGTATTGCAGTGATCGCAAACAACAGTGCCACAAATGGAACTAGCAGTGACAAATCTGAGGATATTGTAAACGGTGAAAGTGCGGTGACCAGCACAGGCATAACCCCAGAAGATGATGCTGAAGTTCCAGTGGTCTGCACAGGGCTAGAAGACAGCAATGAGGGGTATGCAGTTTGTTTAGAGGCTGAAAAATGTGAAAGCCTTATGGACAGTACAAGGGCAAAAGAAGAAGCCATTATCACTACGGTCAGTGTAGGTCCGTGTGATGATGAAGGCTTTGTGACTAGTACAGGCTCAAAAGAAGAAGATGAAGAAGGTGAAGGCATTGTGACCAGTACAGGAAGAGGAAATGAAGAAAGTGAGCATGCTTCTACTTGTACAGGAGCGGAAAGTGAAAATGCACTAATTTGTATAAGTGCAGAAGAAGGTGAAAGTTCCATTATCTGCCTAGTTGCTGAGCAAATGGAAGCTGAGTCAGGAGTGGCTGGCACAAATATCAATAAGCTTACTGTTGACAGCATGACGAGTGCAGAGGAAGAAGCTAATTGTGGCACAAACTGCACAAATGCTAAAGGGATTGTTGAAAGCAGTGTAACCAGCGCAAGCGCTGCAGATGAGGGTGCCTTGACTCTGCGTACAGGAAAGCATGAAGGTCCCTTGATTCCCTCAGATGCCGAGGAATGTGAGGGTCCCATGACGAGCGCTATGGCAGTGCAAGATAAGGGTCAGTCTGACACTGAAGATGAACATGAGAATGCCATGACTTCCTTTGGCAGCAGAGAACTTGATGCCTCTATAAGTAGTGCGATTCCAACAGAAGATGAGAATTCTCTTATTCCTGCTGGCGGAGAAGAAAAAGTAAAAGGTGATATCATCTCTACCAGTACAGTGGAAGAAAGTGATGCTCCCTTACATTCAGCCATGGATGCTGAGGAAGGTCCACTTGCTGTTGCAAGAGCAAATGAAAGTGGGGAAAGCTTAATAGACACTGGGGGGATCTTAATAGACACTGAAGACACAGAGGTGCCTATGCCCAGTACAGCTACAGAGTTTAAAGATTGTGTGCATACTTTTAGCAGTAAGCAGGAGAAAGATGAGTGCACCATGATTTCCACCAGTATCATGGAAGAATTAGAGGTTCCTATGTCGAGTGCGGCTGTTGAGTATGATGGTCAGCTTTGCTCCGTGAAAGCAGAAGAAATAAATGAGAATGCTATGGTTTCTATAGATATGGAAGTATATGAGGTTCCCATGCCTAGTGAATCCAGTGCAGGAGGAGATGATGATGATGAGGAAAGTCACCCAACTGCTAGCGGTAAGGAAGAAAAAGATGAGTGTGCTATGATTTCCACAAGTGTCATGGAAGAACAAGTAATCCTGATGTCAGGTGAAGTCACAGAAGAAGCGATTCAACATGTGTCAGACACAGAGTCAAAAAATGAAACAGTAATGATCTCTACAAGTACAGCAGAATGTTTTGAAGCTCCTATGTCGAGTGTAGCTGCGCAAGATGAAAACAAACTCACCGCTTCAGAAACAGAAGGAAGATACGAAGCTGCTATGATCACTACAAGCATGACAGAAGAATGTGAGATAGTCCTGATCAGTGCAGCACCAGAAGCTGAAAGTCAGCTCATTGTAGCAGAAGGAGCTGAAGATGCCGTTATCTCTCCAAATGCATCAGAGGAATGCAAGATTGTGGAGACCACTGGAGATGAACAGTTCGAACTAGCTGCTTTCGATGCAGATGCAAAAAGCAAAGGTTCTGTGATTTTTGTGGGAGAATGTGGAGCTCCTGTGCTGAGGGTTGCCACCAATAGTGAAGATCAACACGCCGCTTCAAGTATAGGAGATAAGGAGGAGGGGGCGGTGATCACGCTGGGCACAATGGAAGAATGTGATAGTCTTTTCACCTTTACAGTCATAGAAGAAAGTCAACTTGCTGCTGAGAGTACGGAAGTAGAAGACAAAAGTGAGGAAATGTTTAATACCACTAACCAGGTTGAATCCATCTTGTCAACCACAGACCCAGAAAAAAGCAGTAATTCTTTGCTTGTCACTGGTAGAGAGAACGAGACCCCTGAGAGTGGTTTGAGAGGAGAATCAGCAGCATCTCAGACCACAGTAGACGGTGAAATTACAGAAACAGATGAAAATTCAGTGAACCTCATGAGTGTAGATGAAGCCCTTTGCGTGGAGATTAGTACGGAGACTGCCGTGAGCCCAAGTCCTTCCTCAGAGGCAAGTGAGGATGATGAGCAAGCTAAAGATGTTTTGCATGAGGATGTTACATCGGAACTGTCTTGTGAGATTTCAGAAGCAGCAGTAGAGAGTGAAACTCTAAGGAATGTAAACTGTAAATTTAATTCGAACTTGCTTTTAGAAAGTGACTTTTCTGAAATAAGGACTCCCCTGCCTAGAGCACAGGCTCTTTCCTTAGTGTCTGCAAATGAAGTGACTGTAAATACCAACCACAGTGAAGTAAGAACAGAAGGAGAATTAGGGGAAAAAAGTGACTTACCTGTGTTGCATGTAGAAGAGCTGTACGGCAGTGATGACAAAACAAACTTGGTCAAAATAGATGATATTGGAATTGAAGTTACTTTGCAAAAAAGTAACGCAACCTTTAATTCAGGTGAGGATTTCTTGTTTCTTTTTTTTTTAACTCTTCAGTTTATAAGCTCTCATAAATAGATGCATTTTACCATGATTGTAATCAGAAATAACTTACACTGTTCAAATATACCTTATTTCTTTGTTGGTTGCAAAATCACTGTTAATAATATATTTAAGAATTGGTGACAAATGTTTAAATAAGCATGTGATTCTGGGAGCGTAGGAGTGATTGAACAGTTATCGAAGGTATGTTGGAAAAGAATTAAACATTATTAGAGTGCAAAAAAGTTATTAAAATACATTGACTTAAAATTGTGAGCTAATATATGAAATGGTTTGCAAGAGGTAATTATCGTGGAGCTACAGATGGGTTTTGTTATTAATGCGTTTTGAAATTCAAAAATGCTTTTATAGGAAAGAGGATGCATTTCATTTAGACGTGTTCATCATTTTAAAAAGGTAGCTTCTTAGTAAATGTGAAGATTAAGAGTGGCCATCCTTAATCATAGCTGCAGATTTTCCTCTGGATGGTTAGGTAATGGTTATATCCATATTCACTCTCTTAGGCTGAATTTTGTGTTGTGAATACACTTGAAATGGCCTTTCTTCGTGTTACAAAGTAATCAGACTGTCATCCTAAATTTGAAGTGAGCAATAGGTGCCTATTTTAAATAGAAAATGTAAGTTATGATAGTATATAATATTAAGGATGCAGTATTTTATTTCTGGATCCCTTTTTCTGGAAACTAACACCTGAAATGAACTTATATGGTTGCTGGTTCCTAAAATACCATGTAATGAACATTCTGCTATTTTTCAGCCTTTCTCCTCTTTGATCCTCCAGAGTAGTTGAAGCACCAAGTTTATGAAAATTAATAAATTCTGTAGATGGCATAATAAAGTCAAGATTATGACTTCATTATAAGTTTTGAAGAAATTTAACTTTAGAAAAATAGTAAAGAAATCTGCTTATCTATCTTTGTGCCAATGATGAATGATGCCAATCAAGTACTGCTTTTAAATTTTTTTTCTTTCTCGTGTCTCTCTTTGCTAGTATTTGAAAAAAATACAGTAACATTTTATAATGTGCCTTGAGGTCCAGTTTCTTAAAGGTTGGCTTTATTCTCTAGTTTTATTGATAACTGGGGTGAGAGAGCTTACTCTGCAGGTTTGGGGATCTAGTTATATAAATGCTATATAAACTATATAACTATCTGGTTGTATAAATATTCAGTATTTATAGAACAGAGACAAACGTGAGCCTTGAAAATGTAAACTGCCACACTTGGGTATTCTGTCTTGGTGCTTTGCTCAATCCTTGTTGATTGAGCAAACAATTCTCATTGATGTTGGATCTCTAAGTACTAGCGGTGACGGTGGTCTTATTCTGTGGACCACAACCACAATTTAATCACTTCACGTGCATCATTGATGAATTATCACATTATAACTATTTCTTTTTGTTTAGGGAAAGCTGTATAAACAGCCTTTTGAAGTAGATGCTCCAAAAGGCTGTAGAAGTCATATGAAGATACTCTCTGCGTGGCCTGTTTTACAGATGTTAAAGCATGCAGCTGTTCCTGTGGGGAATGAAATGGGGGGGAGGAGATTGAGATTTTCTGAAATAACATTGACACAAGAGGAGCCACTGAGCTTTCAGTCTCTGAAAATTGGCTGATTTCAGTGGTTACAGTTTTGGAACTTCAGGATTTAGATCTTATTGTCACTTAAAGAAAAATATTATCCTTAGTATTAACTAACCACTCTGCATTAATTAATACAGAGGTTTACTGTTTGGAACTTGATCTGAAAATCTGATATCTTTTTTAAGGAAAAGCAAGAAAAAAAAAGTCAAAGAATTTGTAAATAAGCTATGGTAAATCCTGGTAGCCCATATTTTCCAGTCTTAAGGAAAGCATAGAATTACTTGTGTTCTTGCAGATGCCAAGCTATTTATTTTTTTTTTAATCTGGTTTGCTGCAGACAGACCTGCTATTGTTTCTATTGCCTACAAGAAGAGATTAAATTCCTGTGCTGTGTGGGGAGTGGTAGAGAGAAATAGCATCCTACTGTAGCATAAGATAAATAATGTAATCTAATAATTGTAACGTATTTGTATTTCATTAGGCAATAATGCAGCTTTACCAAAGTTGGCAGAAGAACTAGAATTTGAAACTAACTTGAGAAGTGAAGAGGTATTTATGTTATTTTGAAAATTTTGACTATTCTGTTTCTTGTATGGTTATATCTTGCTAGGTTTTCTTACTGTACCTTTTGATTTTTGTGCAGCAAAATGGCATTTGAACTTCAAAACTTTCAAAGGGTCATTTTCAGATTATTCAGCTGTGCTTTTTGAAGCAGCTGGCCTCTAAATTGTGGGCTGTGTTATTCTGTGGTAGAACCAATCCCTGCCCCCTCTCTTCACCCAGCCATGTTCCTCCTGTGACCATAACATCCAAATCTGCTTTTTTTTTAGAATAGGTCATACTGTATGTACATTGATTGCAATAGTACTTGTAAAAGTCATACATGCCTTAGCACTTACAGTTGGCAATTGTTAGTTTACTGTGTTTTGAAATTGTGAACATATGCTGCTGTTCATTTTGTTCTATCACTTCCATGCCAGTCTTCAGACTCACCCATTCTCTCCGTGTTTGAGGAACACTTGCTGCCATCTGTACTGTGATAACTACAGCCCACTATCTGCTGTAACAGAAGAGCAGGGCATTCTGGATTATCCAGGGTATTGAGGCTCACGGTCACGTACAGCTTGTGTAAACCCAAAGTTGAGCCTGTCTGTGCTGTGGTCCATACTATCTGGAATTCTAGATGGGTCAGTTCTTCATTCGGACACAGGACTGGATCCATGTATTCGTATCTTGCCAAACTGATAATAAGCATTTTGAGGGAGAACGTGGTTCAGAGACTTCCAAACGTCTCTGAAAGCATGGATCTGCACAGGGTTACTGGCTTCAGCTCCAGGGCTGACCAGTTGAGTATTTCTGAACCATGGTTCTGATGCCTGGGATGCACTTCAGGAAAATCCAAGTCAACTTTGATCTAGTGGGATTTATTGATTTGGATTCCACCTGCAAACAGCTGTACTGTTTGGCAGCATGAGCTGGCCCAAGGGTCAGTATAGACATGTTCACGTGGCAGTGTGAGTCTACAGTGTTCAGATCTGACTTAACGGTGTATGTGTACTTATCTATGCATTGGTAACATATAGCTGATCTGCAAATTGAATTAAAAAAAAGACAAAAAAGAGACAACCTCCTGAGTTGAAGAGAGTTCACTGTACCTTGTTATACATTGCAGATACGTATTTTTCTGTGTATGTGAGCACTTCTAGAATATTGCTTGTATTTGGCACTCCTCTTAGAATAGGCAATGCACCTTGATTTCTTGAGATTTCTCTTGAGATCTTGTAAAACTGAATTAAAACTGAATTCTGGTACCAGTGTGAACTCTAAGGCCAAGGTTATGGTGTTGTATTGTTCAACAGTGACGTGACTAAGCTCTGGCAGTGTTCCTTATTAATATTTGTATTGTTCTGTTAATAAGAAAACTTTGGTGACTTTTATAGGTTATGATAAGACAGTGCTCATCATGACATGAGGGAGGGGAGTGAGACACACTTGTTCCAGATGACTGCAATATTTTTGTTTCCTTTGATTTTGTGTTTAGCCACAGCAGCCTGAAAGTCCAAGAAGTGAAGAGGGATGTGTGGATCTTTGTACTAAGGAGTTTCAAAAAGGTGACTTTTATACTAGTAGCCGTTTATTTTTCATACTGATGTGACTGTTATTTATAACAGGGGGGAGTTAGATTTCATCTGTGCAGTGAGGTTGAAGGAAAGCCTGCAGAAATCCTCTTGAAAATATTTCTAGGAGCTCATGTGGCTTTGCATTTGTTCTGTGGGAAGGGGGGGGAGGATCAGCCTTTTCTTCCAATATGTTATGCTGAAAGAAAGGTGGAAAGCATTTAGGATTTCAGAGTAGCAGATGGCTAATGTTCTGCTTAAAATCAGTAAATATAGAAAAAAGTTTACTTGGTAAAGACAGAGAAACTTCACCAAAGAATGGCTTTCTTCCCTTTAAACTTGGAACATGTTTGTTTCAGGTGTTGTGACAGGCCCTTTGAGGATATGACAACAGTAAATAGTGTATGACTTGAAGTCACAGAGACTTTACAGAAAGATTTTTTTTTTTTTTTATTTATTTGCTCACCACCAAAGTTTGAAGAGCACTTACAAGTAGGTAATCACCTAGCTAGAAACCTCAATTAGTTAACCTGAACCTGTGCTCAGTAATTCCCTTTCTGTGTATTAAACTAATCTTAAACGGAAGGACAAAAAAAATCTGTTTCCCAAAACCACATTATTTTAAAATGTGTTGTAATTGTTTGGCTTTCCTATTAAAGCAGAAACAAACCCCTACTTTGTTCTTATCTTGATGGATTTTGTGCTCCAGATGCATTATAGAGATGTTTACAACACTACCAGATGAGAGTTAATCCTCAATTAATGGAGTAACAAGCAAACCTAAAATGAATTACAAGAGGCACCAGCGATACTGTTCTATATAGAGTCCAAAGAGGTTAAAGATGCATTTCCTTTTGTGGAAAGTTGTAGCTGAAAACCTGCAACTGTAAAGCTCACTTGCAAATTTCTAGACATGCATCCCAAAATAACTCTTTACCAAATAGAAGATAGAACTAGGAGTAAGGTGAGATATTGGCCTTGGTATAAAACTTTGGATTCCTTCTTATTCTTGGCCTAGGTCAAATTCACATACCTGATTTAATGTTGGAGTGTATTCATCTTAGTGATAAGAGACATGCTCTGCTCATGAGAGAGAAAATGTAAACCCTGAGAATGGGTTAGAAGAATGTGGTCGTCTTCAGGACAGCAGATCCAAAACTGTTACCAGTTTTTCTTTACTGTGAGACTTCTTTGAAGTGCCTGAAAAACTGTGCCACTTTACATCACTCAGTCACCCAGACAGACACTACTTAAAATTTAAAATGTGCAGATTGAACTAGCTGTGATAATCTTGCTCCGTGTAAAATGTTTAACAAAAATCCATTTGTTGTGTAAATCATGTTGGATATGACACACACTGAAGAATGTAGCTCTTGGTAGAGGGTGTTTTTTTTTCCTCTTTCTCCCCCACCACCCAATAATCTCTCTTTATATATATATATACATGTGTATATACATATAGCTCAACGTACGTAAAAGGAAGTTGTTTAAAAGACAAATGTGTGTCCTGTCATGAGTATGAACAGCAGACACAGTAGTTTAGTAGTCCAAGATTCCTTGGAATGTAAACAAATCATTGCTGTTTGAGTGGGTAGGATCTAGCTCTTCATTTGACACTGCTTTAAAAATTGAAAGATGTTGTGCAACTAAACATTGTGGTTTTGGAAGAATTGGTGCTAAAACATTTCTATTTAAAAAATGAGCTACAAGCGGTATAGGATTTTAGGTAGAATAGAGTGGTTTTATTAGATCATAGGTTTGTGTTCTTGTAGCTGAAAGGAAAACTGTTTGGAATGTTTCAGCAGCTTTTTCTTAAAATATTATTTCAGTGCCTTTATGAATCAGACTTTAGGGTTTTGTAGAACGCTCAATGGAGCAGCTTCTTTATGATTCTCTTTATGTATCTATATGAAATGGCTTTGAAAGTTACAGATTTTTTCTCAAAAGTGCAGAGCACTCATCAGCTCCCATATTTCATAATTATTATTTTCCACATTTTTGTGATATGGAAGGCCAAGGCTCTAGTTTATCAGAGCCAGAATTAAAAGTACAGTAGAGTCTAGTAACTGGGCAATTTCTATACGTGCACTCTGTCAGCTACAGGTCTCACTCATACAATTATGCAAACTTTAAGTCTATGGAAGCATAATGTTACAGCATAGTTTTCATAGCAGATAACTTCGTCCCATGATCCAGCATGAAAGTAAGTTCTGTATAGTTTCAGGTACTCTGGAATCCTTTCAGAGAGGAAAGCAGAGGATACTATGATACTTTGCTGTTGCTTAGCTTTTCTGATTATTTTTGTAATTATTTTTTAATAGATTCACTGCAGAGGAGTATTGCTTTAGAAAGAGAAACTTTGCATGTAAGTTCTCGGTTTTTAAATTTACTCTCTTAAGTCTGTGCTGCCTTTTTTTTTTCCTTACTCGCGTTTACTTCTATTTACATTAAATATTCTCTAAAGGAAAATATTATTTTTGTATATGCAGAGCCTATGTATATTGAGACTGTGCAGCTGTGTAGGTTGATGTTTAATTATACTTTCAAATTTGCCAGTAAATAAATCTTCTTGTATTGTTGTTCCACAGTCTATGACTATTTCAAGACTGTTGCTAACTGACAGAAGAGAGAAGCTTGATTGTCCTTCTTAAGAACAGAGGGCAAAAATAGGGATTATTCTCGGGGCTTTTGATCAGGATTAGAAACCTGTTCTTTTAATGCAGTCTACTGTGATTTCATAAGAACTTGTGATTATAAGTATGAAAGGGATGACTGGGAAAGTAGCAAATGTAAAGTGTTTCTTACAGAGCAGAAACAAGACGCTTAACACAGATAACAAGCTAAAAATGTGTTTGTGATTTCTTAAACTTGAGTAGTAAATTTATTTATTACTATATTGTAATGCTGGTTGGCTACATTTCTGGTGCTAGTGAGATACTTCTGTTTCTGCGTGTAGGAGAGTGTCCTTTTAAATCCAAAAATATTTTGTGTGAATTGCCACGATAAATTGCTTTTAAAGCACATGGTAGGGTGCTTTAAAACTGAGATTTTTTTTTTTCCTCACTGAAAGCATTGATTAGAAAGTCTGAAAATATGGCAAGACAGAAGTTCTTTCATGGTGCTGTCCTATAGTAGTAACATTACTTGAGCTCTAGGGAATACATTGCTTTTGTAATACTGCTACTTTCCATTTTAATGCATGTTGTGCTTAAAAGTAGCAGGTAGGAAAAACTTTCTCCCTTCTGTGTTTATAAACTTTTTGGAAAAAAAGGTAAGGAGTTACCTTTCTTCGTGTTTTATGCGTAGGTGGAAAACTTGGATGCCCAGGTAACTGAAGAACATAGATCTAGAGAAGTACAATGTAAATCTTCAGGAACAACGGATAAAGAAAAATGTAAGTGCTACAGAACTACATAAATTTTCTAAAGCTCTTCTGCTGCAAAACTAAATTCTACTGCAATTAGGCCGTAAAATGGTATTTTGGAGGAAAGAATGGAATATGGGGAATTCCAAACTCCAAAGCAATTGTTCTTCCCAAAACAACTTTTAATACTACGCTTAATAAAAACATGGGGTAACAAATTTAATACTGCATGGAAGAGTATTATAGTGGGTTTTTTGGTTTAGTCTTCAAAATAATTACTATTTTTGTCATTTTTAAATAAAACACAGGGAAGGAATCGAAAGCTGAGGAAAGCTGATCATCAGAGGAAAATCTAGCCATTCAGTAGTTTGTGAGGCTGGATGCTTCCTTCTGTTAGATTGGAAAGAACTAAGTTTTTAGTGTAACCTTTTATCTGTCTAGAAGCAAAAAGTGACAAGGAAGTCAGTCCATTAAATGGCATAAACATTTCTAAGTTAAAGTTAGATAAAATAACTTACAAATAAGTTAAGACATTTTGTTGACATAATAGTGATGAGACTGACTATGTAATACCTATTCGAGCTCTGCTCTCAACTGCTTTTGTCTGTTCATCTCCAGAACAATAACAAAACATTAGGATAATTAATAATGTCACTTTTTATAACAGTTTTTATTCTGGTTGTTAGAATTTTGATTTGATGAAGTGAGTAATTAGAAGACATATTATATTCATTATAGTGTCACGCTTTAATTGCTGTCTGTATCAGGGTGAGTTGAAGTTAAGATTGATGTTTTGTTTCTGGATGTGGTACCTCTCAAATTCCAATTTTTAGTGTATTTTTAAAAACAAAAAACTAAACCCCACCTATAATATATATAAGTAACATGGAATTCTTTTTTGTAATTGTTTTGTCTTCCTTGTTCAAAGAGGGGTTAGCATAACTTTCTGATCATATTTTTGTAAAGAAGATGCTGCTTTTCAGAGTCTTCTTAATCCCACTAATTATGAGCTAATATAAAAGTGGCATCAAAATCTGACAAATGCATGAGGCTGTTCTTTAACACTTGAACTGTTGTTTGTTTTTGCAGGCAACCAGCTGATTGCTCAGGATGTGAGAAAAGATGATGATCAAAATTCCAAAACGAAACCTGATAACATCGAGGTATTTTCAAGAACATTAAAAAGAATGTTCTGCATTTGTAATGTAAATAAGATAGAAATCTTAAGTTTTTATTTCTGTAGCAGTTTATTTTGGGAGGTGTTTTCCTTATTAACTGTAAACTACTTTTGCGTTGTCTTGAATGCAAAATAACTACCTATAGAATGATGGCCACTTGTCAAGGGGAAGATAATTAAAAAAAGAGACAGGGATTTGTGGTGTTGTGCACAGCACCCGAATCCCTTGGAGGTGTGGTGGACCAATTTGCACAGTACTTAGGAGTTTGGGATTGCTGGATGGAATGTTGCTGGAGCCCAGCTGTCCAGCCTGTTCAGCATCTTCATGCTCATACTGATCTGAGATCTGCAAGAGGGTATCAGACTTTACCTGAGTTCTGTGTTTGCACTGATCCTTCTAAGTCAAAACAGAAATTCAGGACAAAATAGATGTTCCTTTTAACAATACATGTGGAATATTTGCAACTATCTCATCCGCTGGTTTTCCTGAAGCTTCTCAGCATCAAATTTCCTAAGAGACATTACAAAATGTTCATGAATAGAAGAACAGCTTGTGCATTGGGGTTTGTGTTTGGGGTTTTTATAGTGTAAATAACTGACAATGATCTCTTAGTTTGTAGTAAGATGCTCTTTTCTTTGTTTTTTCTAAATAATTTAGGAAGCTATTTCAGCAGAAGAGTCCAAAGAAATTGATGTAAAGCATACACCTCCTGAAAGTACTATGGAAGAAAAAGGTAATGAAATTGACCATTCTGGGCAATTTTCTTAACCCATACTGAATGCTGATTTCTTTTCATTTGAATGATTCTGAGAGAAATCGGAACTTGGAACTAAGAAATTGGGAAATTAGGAAAATTCGCCATCAAAATTAGTCCTATTTGTTTCAATAGATAAAACAAACAGGAAAGAGGCGGGGAGTTGCACTGTCACAGTTGACCTATTAATTGCACTAACACAAATAATAAAAGATGTGTGCACAGTGTTAATATTGGCTTTGATGTAACTTCAGTCTGTCTGGGTGAACAGAGTGAGTATCTTTGCTAATGTTAGTTTGACCTATTAATAGTTTTGTCTCTCCAGTGAGCACGTTGACAAGTCTGAAACTGTTCTGCAATGAGGTCATATCCTCAGCTCCCTGTTTCATGCAACGTGGGAGAAAATTTAATAGTGGCTTGTATTTATCCTACCGTTTTACAGTGGGTCACACCCTTGACCTTTTGTTTTTACCATAAATTAGACCTGTCTTACTCATCTAGTGTTAGGGGAGCGTTCTGGCAGACCGGTATATTGTTGCTACAAGGCAAATAGTGTTAATTTCTGATGGATGTTTGTAGGGAATTTTGAGTTACAGAATGAAATAATGCTTTTAGAGCAGAGATGGTGGCTTCTACCTTGTCTAATAAAACAAAGGTTTACACTTTTTCTCTTCTTGGGTTTTTTTTATATGTGAAGATGATTTTACCATCGAACAGGAAATGTCTGAAAAGGAAAAGCATGGCCTAGAATCAAATGAAAATTCTCCAGAGGTGAGTGGTCTTATTCGTGTTAACTAACTGATAATGCAGGTTCACATTGAAAATAACTACTAAAGCTTTGACTTCACCAACACAGGAATGGGGGTGAAAATTTGCATGGTACTGTAAAGTACCAAAGACTCATGTAGTTCTGTGTCACAGAGTATAAACTCGCAGACCATAAGACATCAGTGACTGATTATAGAATTAGAAATAACTCCTTTCCTACATTTAATAGTAGTTTTTAATTGTATAGAAAGCAATTCCACAGAGTTGTATTGTATAGAAATCATGTTTTCTGAAAACCTTGTAACTGAGATGTGGACAGTTTGGTCACTAACAGATATGACTTGGCTTTACAGAAAATATCATTCAAAAATTTTAAAGCTATGTTATCTCTTAGGCATATACTTGTGATGTTCTATAGTGGTAGTTGCAAAAAAAAGTCTGAACCCTAGAGATTAAAATTGTTGCTGGTCCCTAAAAATGGACACAGTTCTCATAAAGACCTTGGGTTTTGGTATTTGCTTTTTTTGCCTCTAATTTGGAAGTGGAAGAAAGTTTAAAGAATAAATTATCTTTGTTCATGCAAGGCTTGAGTCACTGAGATCCATTGCAGGGAGGAGATACCGTAAGACTTCAGTAAATGCTGAATGAGGCACTTCCCCTATTTACATGGAAAGAAGGTTAAAGTCTATTATTGGGGATCTCTGTGATCTGCTCATCTATTCATTACCGAACAGTATTCGTTACATCGGATCCTATTCGTTACTTAAAGTTGTATTTCACAAACTTCAAAGTAAGGGACCTTTTTTTTACTAAAGGCCCTGTTTATATAAAGAGTGTCACCAGTCTGTATATTGGGATAACTGGGATATTGACTGTTTATTAGCACTTGCTCAACTGTTGTTAAGATGTAAGCTGTGCCATATGGCATTGGGAAAAGGGAAGGGGCAGAAGGCACTGTGTCCTCAGACATGCTTTGTGCCTGAGGTCACCCACGGAGGATTTTGTGCAAGTGGGAGCTGTCTTGTTTCTTTTCAGCTGTATCAATGGATTTCATAATATGAAATCTTCCTATGAAAAAACATCTTCCTATAAAACCTGCCTCATCTCTATTTTTAAACTGACAAGCACTACTTCTGCTACTGTCATGTTGTGAACTTAGCAGCAGTCTTTGTGTTGTACTGCTCAAAGGCTAAATGTCTATTACTGGAACTAAAATATATTTGTCCTTTACTCCTAATAGGAAAATCAACCTGTAATAGTGAAACGGAAAAGGGGAAGGCCTCGTAAATACCCTCTTGAAGCTGTACAGCCTGGTGGTAAGTAGTTCATAATAACCTGTGTGGAAAAACAAGGAAAATAGTGACATTCAAGTTCTGAATTCGTATTTCTTCCCTCAGGTGGGGAGTCAAAAGCTGATATGAGCACTGGGAATGTAAGTGCCTTTATTTTGTTCGGGTGCGTTTAAAAACAGTAATTCAAGAGCCATTTGTCTGTTTAACAACTAACGGTATTTCAGAAACATCTTATGAAAAACTTGATCGTTGAGTTCAATCTAAGCAAACCAAAATTATTAATTGTATCTCCTAATATAACTGCACTTTGTAAGCAAATTGTAGTATGAAGTCTGAACGCTGCAAATAACCTAACAGAATCAAACCTAGTACAGCATACTTAATTCAGACCTAAGTGTCGCGCTGGCTGGCAGTGTACTTGTACACAGGGTGAGATTCTGATTGTGCACACACATGTCTCTTTGATTTGTGCTGAGAGTCAGTTTGGCCGGAAGATCGAGTGTGACTTTGCTTCAAAAACTTGAGATTTTTTTTTTCCTCTATTGAACCTATCGTAATAATAGCTTATAGCAACTCTTAATATCTGTAAAATAAAGTATTGTGTGATGCAGTTGTATTACCTGTATTATGATGTGTACTGTTCATTCAAAAGATAGACACATGCTGGTTAGTAACGTAAGAGCTCATGAAATGTATCTCTGTCTTTTAAAACTCAGCAATAGCTTAATTTCTTAACCCACGTGAAGTACATTAGCTGTTAAGAAAGTATTCTGCTAGGAGTGTTTCTGCAATCCAGTTGGATTACAGCACAGGGTAGTAATGGATCAGCCATGTTTGTGGAGTACGACTACTTGGATTTATTCTGGTGGAAGGCTCCTTTCTTTGGAATTCCTGTATGTCAGAATCAAAGTTATTGCATAGAAAAGAGGTGATTTTAAGAGCAAAGTTGTATTGAAACTCATATTTTCTGTCTGCTTGCCTGGTGATGCACCAGCTGGTATGTCAGAAATCTTGGGAGTTTACCTAGGCTATTGATCGCAGGAGTTCTCCTCCCTCCTTGTGCTGTCCCTGCAACTTTTCAGGCAGCCCTTTGAGTCCTGTCCCTTCTACAGGTCTGCTGGAGTTTTGTTTCACAATTCCTGATCTTTCCTAACCAATTTTTTCTTCCCCCAAATATTAATTTAATGAAATCTAATTTGAACTGATGTGGTTTTTGGCGTTTGGTTTTCTTGGTTTGGTTTTGGGGGGTTTGGTTTTGTGTTTTTTTTTTTCAATAAGATTTGAAACTAATTTTAAAATCCCCCTCAAAATAGCTTGGTATTTTGGCACCCTCAGTACTGGAACAGAACCATCTTGTTCTAGTTCGACTCTTTTAAAGTTCCTGTTCCTCTTAGTGGTGTGGGATTGGTGTGTCAGTCAGTTACAGGCTGGTCTGGGAGGAGTGGTATCTGCCCTCTGTCTGAGAGAGTGGTTCTGGGAGGTGAGATACTGTCTTCGTGTGACAGTTTCCCCCCAGGCTGCTTTGAGGACGTGTTGCTACTTCAAAGGAAGCATAGACATCCTCGTGTAGTTATGCAGTGATGAAAGCAACTGGATTTTTTTGGACAGTCATCATAGGAGATTATGTAGTTATATGTGGCTCTTCCTGCATTCAGAGTAAATACAAGGTTCTGGTGACATATAATTCTGCAAATCTCTGTGTGTGATTACATAAAGTGACTGCACTTTTTTTTTTATTGTTGATAATTAAGTTTTCAGAAATGTATTTGACTGAAACTGCTTTTGTGTCCTTTATTGCGATGACTTTAGTATCAATGAGGTTACTGAAACTGCTACGATTTCTAGATTTGTAGATAAGTTCTACTATACATGGGAGCAAGTTGAACAAGTTTCAGTGTTTATATACTACAATCCTGGATTTTTCTGATTTTCTTTAAATTAAAAAAAACAAACTTCTTTTTTTATTTCAGCTGCAGTTTCCTATCTTTGCAAGTAGAGGAAAAACGCCTCAAACAGGTAAGCAAATGATACCTGCTTTAACAAATAAAACAAAAGATGGAAGAGATATAAGAAGGTTTTCAAGAAAATCCCATGGGTCCTTCCTAAACATCATCTCTGGCAGTCAGTATTATCAATGTCTGAAAACAGAGTAGACACAACAGTGAAAACTTGTCCCTAATTCCTACTGGATTTTAATTTTAAAAAGAGCAGAACTTATTTCAAAGGTGCAGGGGCGCTGTGAAGTGCTGAATAATGCATTGCAGAATCTACTGAATAATTTGTTTGTGTAGATAGGCACATGGCAGAGCTTCAGAGGCAGGTAGGTAGGTACCCCATCAAACTGGTTCTTAGTGACTGTTTTCCATTTCTGGTTATTTTCTTTCATACAGGGACTATCAATCACGCCTATTACATTAACCGTTTTAAAATTTCAAATTTTGTTCAGTTAATTGAATTATCTTTGGATATGTTTCTGAAGAGCTTAGGGGTAGCTTGAGGGGATATTTCTTTCTCCTTTCACAACTGCTGTAAGGTATTTAGAAGATGATCACTTCAGTTTACTCAGAAACATACTTCTAGTGCTTCAAACAAAAGTCAAATCAAGTGAGATCTTTCTGTTTCTCTTTCCCGTTCAAACGTGTGATTGGTAACAGGTTAAGCCATGGTTAACTTTAGATGAAGTAGTTAATTTTTCTCATATATGGAGTCAAAACTGCACTACTTGTTTAAATGTGTCTTTTTAATTATGGGCATTCATAAAATAGAGTTGAAAATCCATTCAGGAAGCAGATGAACCTGAAAGGCAGGTTAAAAAATGGTTTGTAAACAAATACAAACATTCATGCAGCAAGTCTGAAAAAACAAGTCTTCAAAACAAATCTCCTGGAGTTTCCAAAAGTTTAGGTTTCTACAGAGATATTAATCTGGCTGCACTGCACATATGGACTATTTCCTATTTTCTCCGCATTTGTTAAAATGTCGGCTTTAATCCATATGCTTCAAAATTTGTCTCTGGAGGGTTAGCTGGTTGTGTGGTACTTGGTTTCTATCAACTGCAAAGAGAACAGACAAGAATGTGAGGAAGGTGTAAAAGTGGATTCTGGTTTGCTTTTTATTCAAAAGGACAGACAGCTGACTGTGTGCTTAAAGCTTAAATTAGTCTGTGAAGTAACATTTTCTCTTCCAGGTAAAAGGCTGTTGATGTCACAGTGATATTAAGGAGAGTATGTAAAGTGGATGAAATACTCTGTTAAACTTTTCATCATGTGTTAGCATTCGTATGAGAAAAGGGGTTGAAAACCCCTGCAGTGAAAAGAAAACAACATGGAATCCCTCTGTGCAGTTGACTTATTTTGGCAATTTTTTGGGTGTTCCACACAAGGGTTTGCAATAGGGACAGACTCACATGGGAAGTGGAGAGTTTCTTTTATTATATGTTTCTGCTCTTTGAAGTCTGGTTTTGAGCCATTGCATTGACATTCTTCTGTTTATTCTCTCAGTCTAATTAATAATGGGTTTAGAGTTTATCTCTTGTGTAGCTTTCAGAAAACAAAAATAGGCAACAATTTTATGGCCAGGAAAAAAAGGTATAAAAACTTGACTTTGTTTAGGTTGCTTTGCTGCTTCTATTTCTAAGGATTTTTATCCTTGCAGTGTTGCAGATAATTCAATTTGACAAAGCTCAGAAGCTTTGTAAAATAAGCTCTTTCTTATCATTGAGGTAGTCAGGGCAGAAGTGGTAAGTATCTACTACAGAGAAAGGCCAGGCTGAGACATGGATTGTAGGTTTATAAATGCATTTTAACATGCACAGGCCAGTCTGTAAGAAGTACTGAAATGGAAATAAGTACTTTAACGGAGAAAGTCATGTAATTTGCATACCAGGTATTAGACAAGTTTTAAGTATTGTCTTTTACAGCCATCTTGGTGCTTCACCATGGGCGTAGCTAGGCACTAGAACAGATTTCCTGGAGAGACCATGTTATTGGAGGCTTTCAGAATTGAATTGAACAAGATCTTGAGCAGTATGATCAGATGCATTAATTTAGCCGTGCTCTGAACAGGAGGTTGGACTAGATGACCTCCAGAGGCCCCTTCCAAGCTAAATTTTTCTGTGATTCTGTAATGAGTTGATAGTAGTTAAAAAGGGTAAGTAACTTTTACTTTTCCATTAAAATAAAAGAGCATATGCAACAAAACGATAAATAAAGTCAGTCATATAAAGCCTTACTACTTTAAAAAAAAAAAAATTAGTCATTGTCCCACTCTCTGTATATAACAAAATACAACAAGACCGTATTCTAAATTAGATGAAGACGTTAAATGTTTTCTGAGCTTCTGTGATGTTTATGCAAAGTTGACAGTTTGGAAGAACTCCTTTTTAAACTGATTGGCAAAAGATTTGAAGTTCAGGATTAAGTTTTGTCCTTTCTTTTTAGGTACAGACATATCTAATAAGAAAGAAACAACAAATGTAAGTGCAGCCATTTTCATTTGTAAGCTTATAAGCAGTATGTAATGAAAAATGACTGTCTTGTATTTAAATTAAACTGTTCTTGCCTTACTTGCTTGCATTTTATTTTGTCAGGAAGATGAAGCTGAGAAAGCAGAAATGATTGTGCGTAAAAGGGGAAGAAAGCCCAGGCGTTCTCTGGTTCAATCAGAGGAAACTGGTAAAAACATAAAACTGTGTTATTCCTGACAGAATGAGAAGATACTACTGTGCCTTTCTGTTTACTAATAGCAACAAGATAAGCTTTATTCAATTTTCCTTTCTTGAGGAAAAATCATTGAGTTACAGCTAGTGTAAATATTATGTAAATACGTGTAAATTGCTGTAATCTCATGTCAGAATTGCTACATCCCAGATGCTTCTATAAAGCCTCATGAATTTTCTATGAATTCTGGCTATGAGCTGCATAAGTAAACGATGGTGAATGTGTTAGCAAGATTAAGTCAAACAAGTGTGAATTAAAAATGTTGAAGGATAAAGGAAATGGAAAATTACTTACTTAAAATGGGATTTGTGAATAGAATATCTTTTCTAAACTAAGTGTCCATATCCTTTTGGAGGGCTTTTGGAAAATTATAGCACATGTGTAAAATTTTACATGGACAGAAACACTGGAGCCAGAGAGAAAACGTCGGAAATTAACGTCTTCTGAAGATGAACTAAAAGAGCTGGAGGAAGGTGAGGAAGAAGATGGCGAGGAAGATGACGAAGCACATTCCGGGGCCACAACTAGATCAGCCACAAGATTAGAGGCTCAAAGGTAACTGTGTGTAGAGACACCAATAGTGGGGGGGTGGTTCTACGTTGTTCTCAGTTGTTGTGGGGTTTGTTTGGGGTTGTTTGTTGCTTGTGAGGGGTTTTGGTGTGTGTGGTTTTGTTGGTTTTATCTTATTTTATTTTTAAATTGATGAGAGGCTCCCAAATAATTTTGGTTCTAATCCTAGTACCACTCTTGTAGGGATAAAGAGTCAAAAGGGGAGGCGGGGAAACTGTTAGGGTCTCAAAAGACATACCTGGGTATGTCAGAGGGTAAGAATTGCTCCTGTTGGCAGTCTTCATCCTGGTGATGGCTCAGGAGTTGGGTAAGTTGAGTACCTGAATCTGCAGGTGATCTGCAAGCTCAGAAAGCAATCTGATCACAGAAGACTGCTGTGGTAGCCGGAGTTCTGTTTTCAAGAAGCCGTTCTTCATCTCCCTCAGCCTAGGTCTGCCTTTTTGTAGGCAAACTGAATTATAGCAGAGCTCGTCCTCTTGACTTTGTTATGGAAACAAAGAAAGATAGCAGCTTTGGGAAGTTTTAATTTATGCTACTGCCTTTCAGAACAGAATTGGAGCCCAGGCTTTGGTTTTTATGATTGTGGTGAGATTTCTGTAAATTCACTGGATTTACTTCATTCTTAAGGATATAATATTACACGTTAGCCTTTGGGGCTTATTGGAAGCTCTGTTCGCAGTATGGTCTTGAATTCCTAATTTCAGAGCTGAATCAGAAAGCAATTATCAGTCTTTATTTAAATAAAAACTGTGAATGTTTACCACTACATTATAATTAGCTTTTAGATACTAGTGCTTTCATTCTGATTGCTTGTGGAAACATCTGCTTTCCTATTTATGGATGTGTGTGTCTGGGTCTCAGCTTTTCGGTGCTGTCTTTCTAGCTCTGGCTGTAACAAAGCAGCTCTGTCTTAAGGTGCTGCAAACAGCCTACGTTTTAGAAGTATGATTTGGGAATAATTCTGTGGAAGGGGCTGCTGTTTCATCTCCAGCATTGTTTGTTTATCAGTTTTTCTGACTTAGGTAACCTGTTTTCCAAACAGTTAAGTTGATCACCAGTAACCAGTTTTTCATGTTGCTGAACTGGTGGATACTGGAGCTAATATGAGTTCTTTACGCTGGATAAGCAAATTCTCTTTTCTTTTACAGCCTATTTGCCTTTGCTTTTTCTTTTTCTTCTGCTGTTACAAGCTATTTTTTAAATATGGACACTTACGTACCAGAATTACTACAGATTTGGAACTAAGACTTTTATTTCGTTAAAGACTAAATGTAGTCAGTAAAGTACCCTTTCTTTTGATTCTGCATTTGATATGAAAATACACAGCTTGGCCTTGCAGTTCGTGTCTCTAACCATGCAAATAGGGGTTTTTTTTCACTGTTTCTTTTGGCAGCTTTGATTTACTTGTTGCAAATACTGTGCAGTCTTGATTTTCTGCACTTGGAATGCAAGAAGAAAGTGACTTGGTGAAAGTATTTTGTTATATATACATTCATCATTCTTTTGTATTACAGAAAGCAGCCCAGCAAGCCAACCACACGTGCAACGTCCAAAGGCAGCAGTCCAAGTTCAGTTTCTCCTAGAAAACGACAGAACCTAGCAGCAAAAAAAAGATCGCCAAGCGATACAAAAGTTAATAAATCTCCTCCATTGACACAGTAAGTATTAAGGTTGAATCCACTTCTGTTGTTTGTTTTGGAAGCCATTACGTTGATTCTTCCCTTACATGTAATATACTGCCTCAGAATCTGAACAGCAGTCTAGCTTTGCACTGTCCTGTTCTTCTGTGATATATGAAAGCTTTTAAAGGATTTTCTTCTGTTAACGTTTTTTCTTTTTCTTCATTTCTTTATCATTTTGAAGACTAGATATATTTTCTTTTCCATCCTTAGAAACCTCTTGGGAGAATCCAAAAAATGCTGTTATACAGTATTTTAACTTGAGCTGTGACTCTCACCTGAGTGAGGGGAAGAGCAGCTGTAGTTCATGTTAAAGCAGCGTGATGACATGATTCTGATACTTCAAAGATTTTTCTAACATCAGCTGATAAAAGAGGAGAAACTTAAGTCGAGTTTTGAAAATATTTCCCCTTCCTTCCCTGCTGCACAATTTAAAGTTGAGATGACAGCGTAAAATCTCAAGGGAGTAATAAATATGATGCACAGTTGCTTATTCATCTCACACTTTACCTGTAAAATGGGTTCTGTGCCAAATGCATTTAGTTGTCATCTGCTCTGAAATATGGCAGTGTCTTCAAACTGAGCCTCAGGAACACGTTTTTTTTATCGTGTACCGATCAGCTGTCTGTTCACCTCATGTTAATTACTTTTCATGGCTATGAAGGGTCAAGAGTTTAAGCCACACTTATAATTGGTTGCAGCTGAAACGTGGTGGGCTCAAATATGGATGCTTAGAGATAAGGGTACGTGATGTCTGCCCTTACTCCCTCGTGTGTGTGTGAGGCTGTTGCTCCTCTTCTGTCTTTGTGAGGCAGAGTACAAGAGCATGTAGTTTGTTATATTCTGTTACAATCTACGAGGCTTTCCAAAAGAAAGAGGAGGAAGGAGGAGAGCTCTAGTCCCAAATTCTGCATCTGGAGCACTCTCCAACACACAGGATTAGTACAGAGTACTCTGCTGAGGTATGATGGGAGAGGGCAAGGCAGTGAGCTTTTAAATGATATATCCTGGTATTTCATCAGAGATGGACAATTCCATCCTTGGGATGGAATCCTCAGGATTGTGACTGACCACCCTTTTTTGTTTTACAGCTCCTACCATTGTTAAAATAATTACTAATCATGCTTTTCAGGTTAAAGGTGCAGTGTACCAAGCGCAAAAGGGAAGACAGCCCGACGCCAGTGGTACGGAGGAAAGGCCAGCAGAAAACAGAGGAGACACCAGTAAAGAAAGCAAAACGATAATCTTTACCAGCTAGTACTGTTCATGGAAGAGTCAAAAGAAAAAAAAACATCTGTGCTTCTATTTTTTTTAAAGCAAAGGGATTTGCACGTGCTTGTTTCAGAGGTCTAAGTTAATCAATGCAGTACTTTTAAGTTACATTTTAAACAGCTTTATAAACTATTGTTTATACAGAATATTATGTACATTTATTTCAGATGAAAAAAAATAAGTTTACTTTGTATCTGAATGAAAAACAAAGTAGTTATATATTTTATCACTGACTTGGAAAGTTGGGGTTTCCCAATGTGACATGCTAATGCAGATGCTTCCAACCCATGAGGCACCCCTGGGCCTACTAATACACTTTGTATATAAACTTGTAAAAATAGGTTGTATTTTACTCTGTGTATGAATCTAATCGATGATGGACATTTTATTTATTATATGGAAAGCATTGGTCTGTAAACTTTAGTATATACCTTAGGTTTTTTTAATTATATATTTTACATTCTATGCAGATGTCGGTAGGAAACTTCCCCTCCGCTCCCCCAGGGCTGTCAAAAACCTGAAGTTCTCTAAAATACGCTCAGACAGTTGGTAAAGTATTTTTTTCTCGCATGCGTTAAAAGTAGTTTAGCATAGTGAAAGGGACTCGGCTCCTTCCTGTTCACACTTGTGACAAAGTATAAAATTTAAAATGTAATCTTACTAGATTATATTTTCACTTGTGATTTTACTACCAACCTCAAGAAGTAAATAGTATTAGGCTAGATTTATTCACAGTCAGCCAACACTACCCTGAAATGGAACAGCTTTATTTTGCAACTAAACACCTGTTCTTTCAGTATTTGTCTTTTTCAACAAAGAGGGACCCATTGAAAGCAAATGTCACTTCTCCTAACTATAGAGCTTCAGCATTTTATGTTACATTTTATACACAGGTATTAAAAATAGAACCTGGTATTATTGCCAGAATCTTTTTTTAATGTATATTAACTCTGGTAAGAGCAAATGTTCAAGTGAAGTTGTATATAAAGTTAAACTTTTCTTATGATCAAATGTGTCTCTTGTTATGATGTGATGAGTTGCCAAACAATCTGAGATTATTTTAAGTGTTTTGTTGATATTCTGGTTTTTAATTAAAAAGGACTGGGGGGGAGGGAATTTTACTTTATTTTTTTCGTTTTTTCTCTTTTTCTTTTGTGAGTTTTTTTTTTTGAACTTGTTGTAAGGCAGATGTTTCCGTCAGATATTCTGCTTGGTTTCTTACTGAGATTTTTATATAAAAATTATAAAATGTTTGCCAAAAATCTGAGTTGCAATATTTTTGTTATCCTTTAATCGTATTGCTGTGGAACTTGTTTTTACAAATGTGGTTGGTTGGAGCCGTATCTATAAGCTTTACCTGATGAGTGTCTTTAAATGTTTACAGGTGCTTATATTTTAGGTACATGAGCAGTAGGGGAAGGACCTGACCATTGACCAGGCTTAGTGTACTATAGAAGCAGGTGCAGGCATAACTTTTTTTCCTAAGCAAACTTGAGTCTGAAAAAAGAAAACCTCTTTGCTCTGAAAACTAATTCCTTTTGATTTCTCCCTTAACTCTGTTGCCATACTAATACCTACCTTGTTAACAAACTGCTGATATATACTTGTATATTACCAACACTAGTCTTTATGCAGTTCTTCATATGCAGTTGTAGGATAAGTTGAATCTCCTCCTTTGCTTCTCCTCCTTTGCTTCTCCTCCTTTGCTTCTCCTCCTTTGCTTCTCCTCCTTTGCCCCCTGCAGATGCATAGACCAAGATTGTCGAATTCTTCTCAGCCTTTGCTCTCTAAGCTAAACGAGGCCAATTCTGTTTTCAGTCAGCGCTTTCTAGATTCTTGACCACATTTAGAGCCCTTCCCTGCATCTGTTCTGGTTTTGTGAATTCCGGAGTGAAGTTGCTCAGGAGGTTCCAAAGGAACGTTATTATCATTTATCCTTCTCTCTCTCCATGGTGGTACCTCTCCTTCCACACTACAGTTTATATTTGCATAATTCACATCAGATGGATTATAATGATTGACAAAGCTCCTGCTTCTAAGTGTCAGATCCTCCTGACTCCGTTGTCTAAAGATCTCAGTAGAGAAATACAACCCTGAAGATCAATCAGTCTCTGAGTTAACCTGCTTAGAAGGTCTTCTACTGCCCTTCCCCTTAGCAACAGGTAACATTTAAGAAATTCTTCTTGTCTAGGGACCGTATCTTTGATCATTCATTACATTCTTCCATAATATGAAGGCATCAAAGGAAGTATCTTCTACCAAGAGAGCAACTTTTACTTAAGAGGAGGGCAAGGAGGAAATGCCAATCCCACTAAATACTTGCTCACACTTTGCTCACTGCAGTGGCAAGAAAATTGCAGCATCTTGTTCCTTTTCAACAAAACAGACATTTCTGTAAGGCCCCATCACTTTCAGTCCATCTTTGAAATTATTTTTTTTCCTTTGCTTAGTAGTTTCAGGTACCTCTTATCTAAATTACTGTTATACTTTACAGGTACAGTAGTGGTCTGCTGTATTTAAGTATAACTTGGGCATTGAATGTTTACAATTTCCAAGTTTTTCATACATTGTTTCTCCCAGAGCCCTTTTTGAGCACGAGGAAAGAGAAGGGGGTGAAGAAATCGGTTTGGGTGCAGCAGGAGGCACCTCCATCCTCTTCAGAAGTTAAGCTTGTAGCCTACCTTGAACCGTGATGTATGTACAAAGTAACTATATTTTCCTATCCCGTGGAAATTTAGAAGAGTTCAGGGAAAAAAACACTGTTCTGATGAAACAGTGTCCTGGAAGAGCTCTATGGAGAGGTTTGCTTGAGAAGGTTTGTTGCCACCTTTAGTGCCAGAACACGGCTACCTTTCCAAACCAATTGGTGATTATTTTTTTTTATGTTACAGTGGCTTATTTTTCCTTCCAGTTCATTCTCTTGGACCTGCTTCATTCCTCTGAACATTAAAGAATTGAGCGACCCAGACACGTCCTGGTGGAAGATGGAGTTCAAGTCCCCCCTGTGAGTTTTACAGAACAAGAACTTGAATTCTTCTTACCGTACCTCAGCTGCCTCTGTAACCAGCTGCCTCTTGGCTCGTTGTCAGCATCTCTTCAGATTTTCTAGTACGTTCTGCTTAAAGGTTATTTACATCTCTTCACTGTCTTCAACCTAAAATACTGTGGGGTTGTCTACTATACAGATTTTAAATCACACAAATGGATTTTCTTTGGTTGCATTTCTTGTGGCAGTGCTTTTTTAAACCACCTAAAGGGTCATCAGGAAAAGTTCATTTGCAGTTCTCATTTTTTGATGGGCTCTGGCAAGCTTGTAGCTCTTGCAACTGGTGAAATTTCCCTCTAGAACCTGATCCAAAGTCAGTGGGTGCACTCGGCAGCCGGGGCAAAGTTTTTGCTGATGCTGGCAGGTCTCTGAATGCTTCAATTTTCTATTCCAACAGCTTCTCTAGGAACACTTATTTCTCAGTTGGTTTTTTGGGTTAGGTTTTTGGTTTGGGTTTTTTTGTTTTGTTTTGTTTTCTGGGCTATGCGTTCCAGAACACACGTCCGCTGTTTCTTCTCTCTCAGCCCATGTTCTGAGAGCATCATGTGTGCAGAACAACCTCTGGCCCTCCTCCCTGGGAGGCTGCTTGATGTCCTGAACTGCCTTCACCCCTCCGGGAACTCAGTAAAAATTTGTCCCTTAAAACCTGGCAGCCAAGAGCAGCACGTGCTGCTGGTCATAGTGACCATCAACAGATGTCTCTGATGCAAGTCCAGTCCAGTCCGAGGTGTCAACGCTAAAAGTGGTCAAAGTCTGATACTTGTACCAAGTTCTGCTCTGGGAAAAGCTCATTTGCCACCACAGGCTGTTGTCATTCCTTGCTTTTGGGAGAGGTAGCAGGACCTCTGTATTGCTGAGAGTCTTCAGCCTGAGGGGTCCTGCTGCCCTGAGGCTGGGAAACACTGAGTGATTTCTACGTGTCCTTCCAAAGCAGCCTTTGATTTCCTTGGAGCTGGACCTGTTTACGTTGTAAAGAGTGAGTTCAACAGCTTGATTTTTTTCTCTTCCCATTAAGCTCATTCCACGTGAAATGTTTTCAGTTATAAAATTTAATGTGACCATCTTAACGGAGGTGACTGCACGTTCACACAGCGTACATGTACTCCAAGCTCTTGATAACTTGGGCGTTCTCAACGTGGCCTGCTCGGTCATTTCACATACCAGCTCAGAAGACTCTCACCTTCAGGACTCCAACAGCCTTCCATCTATTTCATTTGCTTGTAGCTTCAGTTCAGAGGAAATGGCCCGTGTCAGCCTTCTGCAGGTCTTGGCAACTTCTTAAAGATCCTGCGCTCGCTTCTTCCAGTGGATTCCGTGTCCCAGCTATGTGTGTCACACTCCATTACTTCCATCAGCTTCTCAAAAATCCTCAAGCAGGGTGGGTGTTTTTTCTACTAAAACACGTAAGTTTAAACACCAAGGAAATTCTATCTACATTCTAGTCTTTGTTTCCAGATTCTGATGTTTCACCAAAACTCCTTGAAAGGCTATTTCTGATTTAAGCTCCCTTCCTCTTTTCAAGTCTCAGCTTTTTAGCTCTTATCCTTGCTAGCTTTGTGAATAAAGTCCAAAAGAAAAACATAATAAAAATCAATGTCTCTCTGGGAGTCCCTAGATAGCTGTATTTAAAGCTGGGAACATAACGCTCTTGCCAAACAACCGGGGAAGAAAAATAGGGTTTGAAATGGCCGTAACTTAGTAGGGCAGGAATAGAATTTTGGCACTGAGTGTGCAATTAATTAGCCCGGGGTGCGGTTTCATGGTCAGGCTGCGACTGCAGAGCACCTTCCACCTTCCCTCTTCTTCTGCCCCTTGGCCAGAGCCTTCCTCCGTGCCAGCATTGAACTGGACAGTCACAGGCTGCTGGACCAGGAAGCCTGAAATTTCCTCTCCAAACCAAAATTGCAGATCATTGATGATGAGAGGGCTGGAGCACCTCTGCCATGGGGACAGGCTCAAAGAGTTGGGGTTGTTCAGCCTGGAGAAGAGAAGGCTCCAGGGACAAGTTATAACAGCCTTCCAGTACCTAAAGGGGCTACGGGAGAGATGGGGAGGGACTCTTTATCAGGAGTGGAGCGATAGGATGAAGGGTAATGGTTTTAGATTAGATCTCAGGAAGAAATTCTTCCCTGTGAGGGTGGTGAGACACTGGAAGAGGTTGCCCAGAGAAGCTGTGGCTGCCCCATCCCTGGAGGTGTTCAAGGCCAGGCTGGGTGGGGCTTTGAGCAACCTGGTCTGGTGGGAGGTGTCCCTGCCCATGGCAGGAGGGTTGGAACTCGATGATCTTGAAGGTCCCTTCCAACCCAAACCATTCATGATTCTACCATTAGTTTTTAACACGGTCACTTTGCTGAACCCACTGCTGATGAGGCTGGGGAAATACTGCACGAAGAAGATGGCCACGTGGCAAAGGGGGGATGTGGAACCACCCTTCCGTTGTACTGTGAATTTGAGTCTGCTTCAGTTGGTCACCCAGGTGCACAATTATTGTCCAACCCGTGAGGGATCCTTGCTGTCTGCCGTGTACCAGGAACAGATCACACCAGTTTTGAAAGCTGAAGCCAGACAAATTTAGGCTTCCTGTAACGTGCTGTGACACTTCTTGACAGCACAGGTAGTTTCACAGTGAGAGCCCCGATCTCTAACGTCACCAAATACATTGAAAATAAACAATTGTGATTTCCTTCTCTAGATTTTATTGTAACGTGGCACACACGCTATGCAGTGATTTATATGCACTGATTTATGTAAGCCAACAGATATTAAGATGAATGAACAAAGAGGAATATACAAGAGCAAAATGCTCAGGGATCACATTCATGACACTCCAGTGCCAGTTCCAGTATATAAATTTAAAAATGTTGAAATTAAATAGTCATTCCTGCTACAGTGCCCAAAGCAAGCAGAGATCTGGAATGCAACTTTCCTTTTAGACAACGATAGGTTTGCTCTGCTCTTTTTATATAAACAAGAGCTAAGAATTGCTCAGTAATATAGTGCTTATTTAACTCTATTTGGCCAGGATTTTTCAGGCTAAGTAAATAGGCAATATAAGGCCACTTGAAAAAAAAAAATTAAACTGATGATAAAACTTCTTTCAACTGATTTTGAACTTAGAACTCTATTTGGCCCTCAAGCACGGGAAACATCCTTTTGGGGAAGCTTTAATCAAGGTTAAATGGGACTCCCGCACTCCTGGGCACGCTCCCAGTGAGATGCCAGCTCTTTTTCTGGATGAGAGGAGGGCTGGGTGACAAGAGACTGGGCAAGAAAGTGGGAGAAGCCTCCAGGAACAGGCATGAAGGGCTGCTGAGCCATGGGACAGCCAAAGGGGGGGCTAAAAGGTCGTAATTAGTTCATTTCTCTATGAAGATGCTGCTGAGGCAGCTCTGGGAGCCAGCTGCCCGGTAGCCACTGCCTTGGGAGGAGGCAAAGACTGGCTGATCCAGCAGGCAGGATGCCCCAGGTTATTCCAAATATGTGATGTCTAACCAGATCCTACAGATCTCCAGTGATAGCAACCCCCCATGTCACCTAACCCTTGTTGCTGATTAGATTTAAAACCCTTTTTTTTTTCTAACCTGAAATTATCTGTTGCCGTTTATGCCTTTTATTTCCTGTATCTCTTTTCAGCAGGGTTCTACCCCCTTGAAGATTCACATTTTGCTTAATCTAGTTTTGTTACTTTTCAAAAATCAAAACCATTTTTGTTCTCAGCTTTCAATGTCTGGTGTATTTTCTCTCCCTCTTTTGAAAAGGAAAAAGGAAAGGGGCAGGGAAGGGCAGGGAAGGGAAGGGAAGGAAAAAGGAGGGAGAGGAGAGGAGAGGAGAGGAGAGGAGAGGAGAGG